>PVJX010006748.1:0-75412 GCA_004027295.1 Dolichotis patagonum
GGGTGGGCGTGGGGGAGTTCCAGGAACCAAACAAGAAACAAGAAAGAAGAAAAAAGGGATGGGGGAGGCAGGAAGAGGGCCCCGAATGAGAGGCCTGATTGGCTTTCACAGCAGAGCGCGCTGACACGCCGGCGTGTTCCAGGTCAGATTGCAGGGTCTCTCACTCACTGTGCCCTTCCCGTTCCCGCCAAGCCAAGCAGTGTGGCTCTCCTTAGCAGTTTTAACCGTCTCGTGTTAGCATAGGCAACAGTAAGAGTTTCTAGTTAACTGGCCTTCTCTAATCATCAGCACAAGCACTCTGTTTTTAAACCTTAATTTGTTTCTGAATGCATTTGAGTTTGCACACGACCCTGGGAAGAGGGAGGCAGAAAGAGGCCAGCACCCTTCTCCTGGGGTGCATGTTCACCCTGCTGGAAGCGCTGTGTTTCCAGGCCGCGCAGAGCTGCGCCCAGCGCTCACAGCAGCACGGGCGATGTGCTCTGGGTCTGCCAGGAACGGCGCAGTAGCCCCAAGCTCACAAAGCCACAGAGCACTTGCAAAGTGGTCAGAGGGGCCAAAGAAAGTTCTGATTTTATTTAGTTTTAATTCTAATTGAATATCCCCATGTGGCTAATGCTTACGTCTTAGACAAGACAGTCCTGGAATTAAGTACGAAAGGCAAAAGCAGTTTCTTCCCCCTTGCAAAGTGAAAGCGATGCTATGGCTGGCTAGTAGCCTGAGGAGTCTGTCTGAAAGATTCTTCTTTCTCTTGATGTATTATTCAAAACTGGTAGCATTAAGGGTTTCTCTCAAAGCCACTGATAAATTCTTTCTTGAAACAAGTTCATAAATGGTTGTATTTTGAAATATGGATTTATAAGGAATTTCAGCAAAACATTTAAAAAAAACCTTAACTGCAGTTCTCAAACATAATGAATCTTCTCATATCAACTGCAGTTAAGAATAAGCTTCTCTTAAAAAAATAGAATTAGCTTCTCATACTAAAGGTGTTTTCTTGGCTATGATTCTCTCAGTTCATATCAGACGCAGCCTGACTGTTGCTAGAATGTGGATAAGTTCACGCAAAAGCCAGAACCACGTGAAAATCATGGGTGTGCAAGCTACAGCATCCACGTACAGTTACTCGAATTTTTAGAGATTACATTTGTTACAAATAATAAACGTATCTGCGGGCATTGTTTTGTAAGTCTGCTTTTGCATGGCACTTTTTGCTGATGAAGAGGCTGTAGAGAAAAGGTGAGAAATGGTGAGACCCAGTAAGGACAAGGGAGCTGTCCACCGTTCCGTGATGGACTCTGCTTCTAAGCTGCCCTTGTGGTCCGTGGAGTTGGATAACTGAGTTACAGCAAGTGGGATACAGATGAAAGCAGTGTACCCCAGGTCCATAGTGGATATTAATACAATTCCTGCACATTTCTCCTCTTTATTTTGTCAGACACAGAAAATTCAGCAAAGAGCCAGAGGCCGCAGAATAACATGACAAGGAGGTGAAAGGGGCCTGATTCTCTGAGATCATGGAACAGGGCCATCTCTCTAGCTAAGCAAAACTGGGCCATGAAAGAAACAAATCTTTGTTGCGTTCAATGAGATTTGCAGATTTTTTTTTTTTTGATACAGGGGCTCACTCTGTAATCTAGGCTGGCTTTAAACTCACTGTGTAGCCCAAGCTGCCCTTGAATTTGCACAGATCCTCCTGCCTCAGCCTCCTGAGTACTGGGATTACAGGTGTGAGCCACCACATCTGACCTATGGAGAATTATTTTTATATCAACTAACACCCTTGTACAATATGAAATGAATAGTTAAAATAAGCTAACTTTTCATAGTGTTATCTGTACCTTAAATACTCTGAGTTTAGTGTTATTCAGAATCTTACTTATAACACTGTAGAGTTATCCGTATTCAGAGAGAAGAATTTACATTATCCAGGTAAGTAAAAGTTATCCAGAAAATGCAAAGCCAATTTATTTGCTATGTTTACTAAAATATAGAATCACCATGCAGATTATACTTCTAGCTAAAACATTCTTTTTATGTGCTAAATCCAAAGTAGAAGCCAAACATATGGCTGAGTGGGATAGACCCCTTAACAACATCCCCCGCCATCAGTTCCTGAGACATGGGAGCCTTTTGTTCCAGCTCTTCCTGATGCTATTCTCTCATACACTGCACCCTCAGCAGTTCTGCCCTCCCGGCCTCCTCCTGCCTCGCGTTCTTCCCGAGCTGCTTGGCTTGCCGCTTAGCCTAGACAGTCTGCTGGGCTTGGGGCTTTGCATTCTCCACTACATTCTGTCCTACTTCTGTGTGCTGAGTCTGTATGTCCTACCCAGTCTCTCACTGACCTGCGTTCTCGATATGGCGTAATCCCAGCTTAAAGCCTCAATCTATGACTCCTCCTCAGCTGGAGTGATGGGAAGGCTTCAAACTAAAGGACCATGAGAATGTGGCCGGGCAGTGCTGTGGACCGCATGCGTGTTTGTATACTCCTAATCGTCGTATTTTGAAGTCTTAAGCCCGGTAGTGATATTTGAAGCTGGAAACCTGAGAAGGCAGAGTCTTATGTGGTCACAAGTGTGGAGCTGCCGTGGCGGGGTAAGTGTCCCCATGAGAAGAGTCGCAGGAGAGTTGCTCAGTCTCACAAGGATGCTACGAGAGGAGATAGCCAGGTGGTCGTCACCAGCACGATAAAGAGACCTCAGAAGAAAACCTACCTTGCTGAAATCTGGATCTTGGACTTATCACCCTCTAAAATTATGATGAATTTCTGTTATTTCTGCTGATAGTTTATGACACTGTGTAATGGCAGCCTTAGCAGACTAGAATAGCTGTGGTTAAAGTGGGAAAAGACTTCTAGTTCAGCTGGAGACAGTCAGTAAGCTAAATGTGTACCTCATGCCCATGAAGAGGCACAGGTTTTGTTGGCTGTCATAGACTTCTAATTTTGTAATATTGTAGGTACTTTACATTTGGTTTTGGGATAGCCTCGTATCCTAGAAATGACGTTAACCATCCTTTCCTATTAATGTTGAGTAATTTTTAGACATTTTGCTGTATTAAATTCAGCTTAATTCATCAAATGTTAACATGCATAACACGCTCAGACTCTAGTCTGATATCACTAAGCTAAGTCTTTGATGAAGGACAGAAATACCTCGGCTGTTTTTGTCTCCAGGATACTATGGGTTCTTGCTGTCATCACATCAGTAAAGTGATTAAGAGGGCCTGTAATATATTTTAGTTTGAAGATTTCTTATAGGTCAGAAATTATTTCTTTGGGTTGAGTTCCCAAAGCCAACTGTTATAGCCAAGATCTAAGATGATACACCTGTGTATACTAAATTACTTAAAGATACCCAAGAATATTCATCCAGACCTAATATAAGGAACTGCATTATATTAACCAATAAATGCAGAAGAGAACCATTTGTTACACCATTATGTAATGTTACCAAAATGTGTTATGATCATGAAAGAGCAGTTTGTTGGAATAAAAACTAAATTTAAAGATCAAACATTTAAAGTCTGGAAAGACCAACTAGTTAAAATTTTTAAACCTTATTTCTGTGTATCAAACGATAATACCCACTGAACAGATGGAGGCAGGAAACTTTAAGCATCTATGGAAAAGCAATATAAAGCAAGAGGCTGGAGTCAGGATATTGGCATATCAGTAGCATAAAATCATGTATTCTGCTTCCAATTTAGTGACATTTTTACATTTACAGAATAAATTACTAAGAAAGTACCTTGTATTACTTTCATGATCAAACTATTATGGAATACATATTTAGACAACATTTTTATCATTTTAAAGCCTCTGTTTTTAATATTATCAAAATGCTAAAAAGCCTGAAAAATTCCATAATTAGCTAAATATAGAAAGGAGTCAGAAATAAGCTTCATGAATTTTAAGTTAAAAATGTCAAAATACAAACCCCAAATTAAATGTTCCCATAAGGAGTTTTATGTATACCAGAATCTTTTGTTTTACTTATTGGAACGAAGAATGTACTCAGAGGAAAAAAAAAATCAGGCCAATTAACGTTTCACAACCCCAGTGTGTTGTGAAAAAGTGTGAAATCTCTAGCATTCTTGAGCGGTGGTTGGCCATGCCGGTCTTTCCACCATTGGACTTTCTGCATCTTCCTCTCCGTTTCACAGGGATGTAGGCTCCTGCCGGCTGTGTACCCTGTGCCTACTGATCTGATGCTGGGTGGCATCTGGGTCAGCCTGTGAGTGACTCTGGGGAATGGCTGCAAGCATTGGCGGAAGAATCTCAACAGATCCCCCTTCCCTGCCCTCCCCGCCCCTTCCCTTCCTCCTTGCCCACCTCCCCTTCCCCTCTCCAACTCTCTCCCTCTCCGCCCTCCACCTTCAGCAAAATCTGCATAGCAACCCAGAGACTTCCATATTCTGTGTCCCATCTGGCAAAGTCTGTCACAATTTCCTTGATTTCTGGACTCCTCACACCCCAACTTACCTTTATGCCTCTAACAAGGTGTCCTATCAACTACTTACCTGTTTTCTGTCTAGGTTTTCTCACCATCCCCTATAGAACGCTAACTCTTTCATCACTCACCTGAGTTAAATTCCCTTTTATTTAAATTATTTAGAGGCTTTTCAGATCTTGCCTGATGAATTAACTATATTTTCTTTACAATTTAGAAGATTCCTATTAATTATTATCACACAGCGACAGATATAAAGATATACAGCAGACAGGAAAGGAAGCGTAATAAGCACCAAATTTTCCTCATTATCAAAGAACACTCACACTAAATTCAATGCATTGAAATCCTGGATTATATGTAGATGATATTTAATACACAACAATTTACTGCAAAACACTCATCATTGAGTTACTCCATTCAAGGTAGTTTCAAATGCAAAGGGTTCCTTACGGTATTTTTTAGCCCTGAAACCACTTTTTGTTGGCAATGCAGGTTAAGCTCTTGCCTGGTACCAATTTCCACAGTAAGAGATCGCTGCGGCGCAGACGTTCCCTTGCTTTGCCACTGAAGGGTGATAATGAGGGTCTGTATTCACTTGGACCCTACACACATTACTATCAAAAGAGGCGTTAAGTCAAAGAATATGAAAATATCATAACAGTGGACTAACGTTTGATACACATTATTGGTGAGAGAACTTCCACAGTGCCTGAGCATTTACACACAACCCTAGGCCAGTGGCACTGTGGAATCCTCAATGGAGAAGTTGCCCAAGCACTAATGAACCTCTGTGTATAATGCTTTACTGGGAATGCTTTCATAAAGCACAGGCATGTATGTTTCAGACAGAACCTCAATATTTCTACTTTATCCTCTTTGGTAAACATGTTCAACCTGCCCTTTCCTGTTTTTTGCTGTCAACTTTTTATTTCCTGCAATACTGTTAATACAAGTATGGTTTTCCGACTCTACCACGTTATTTTGTTAGAGATATAACTGAGTGATGTCCATAATTTCCTGTCATAATGTCTTCAATCGTGGATGCTAACAAAAAGCAACTTACAGTGGATCAGCCCTTGGGCAGCAAGAACTGTGACCCCTGCAGGCAGTGATGTCGAGTGGTACCTCTACAGAAGAATACACCTTCCTACAAAGTTGAGCATACTTTTACTGTAGGGTCTGGAAATTAAGCTTGATGATATTTACCAAATAGTTGCAAACCATACGTCAAAAAAATCTGTGCACATGCAATTATAGTAGCCTTATTCATAATTGCTACATAATTCAAACTTGAAAGCAACAAAGATACTCCTCAGTGGGTGAATAAGCAGTGTTGCACCCAGACGATAAGATATTATTCAGCATTAAAAATAAATGAGCCTCCAAGCCAATGAAAAAACACAGAGAAACTTTCACTGCATACTAATAAATGAAAGTCTGAAAAAGGCTATAGACTGCATGATTGCAATTATATGACTTTCTAGAAAAGGCAAGACGGCAAACAGCAAAATGAACAGTGGCTGCCAGGAATTTGGGAGCAGAAGGAATGAAATGTGGAGCACAAGGGATTCTTAACGTAGAAAAATGAGTCTGTGCAGTGCTGCATGGACCGTTACTGTGTAGTCAGGAACCCAGCTCCTTAATTCTGATTTGCTCAGCTTTATGAAGCAGCATCTTAGAATCGCATCTGTGGTACTCACGGCCTGGGTGATTTGCTGTCCATGCCTGCGACAGCCTGGACCACATGGTCAGTGCTGCCTGCGCTGCACAGAGAAATCTGCTCCTGGTCAGACGCCTCCTGCAGGCTCAGATCTGCAGCTTGGAGCACTTTCCATCCTCCGATCTTCTTCACTTACGTGCTCCACGGGTATCCACGGACTGGGTCATTTAAGATTGAATGTCACTGAGGATGAAATCAAAATGGTGCCAGTCACATAGCCAAGGCTGTGCAAAGCTTCTGTGAGTTAGGGTTTTGGATGTCCACCTCCCCTCACAGCCTTCTTCCCCTGGGCTCACATTTTACTCTTGAATCCATTTTGCTTTAGTGAATCACAAGAAATAATTACCTCAACTTTATTAGCACCTCCTAAAAAGCCAAATCCTATTTTAGTAAGTATAAATATTAACTGTTGTTATTGAATTTCCTTAAAATTTCAAAATAAATCAAGTACCATAAACCACAAAGTAAATAAAAGCGATGGGATTTTAAAGAAGACTTTTCAATATGGATTATTTTTCTGCTTTTTTCACTTGATACCAATTTGTGCATTGATCTTAATTATTAGGAGAATTCAATCGTTAGATTGTGTGTAAAGATACTGATGGCTGCCGTATGAAGAACACATGCTTTCTTGTTTTATTCAAGAGCCAGAAAGAGTAGAACAGAACATAGCACACCTATACAATGGCATCACAGTATCTGACACATCACAGAATCCATTAACATCTCCATGAGTACTTTTTTCCAGCTCCATGTGACTCTCTCTTCCAAGCTGTGCCATGAGCTGCCAGAGGGGCGAATTCTTGAGGTGTAATAACGAGCTGATATTCATGTGCTGATACCCATCCATCTTAATTCACACTTGTCATTTGTGGTGATTTTTCCAACTTTTTATGATATGTTGATAAAGGTTCATTAATAAAAACATAGGAAGAGCCTTTTTTCTGATTTGATTTAAAAATATGCAATTCTAGCTTTCATTTTTCTTTGTTTTCCAGAATTTTTCAGTTAGTCACTTTAAAAGGCTGGGTCTTTAAAAGAAATATCCTATCCTCACTGACTTTAAATTGATACCAAGATTTTGGAGGAAGTTGCTTTGTAATTTATTTACTCGATTGTAAGCAGAGTCTTCAAAACTGGTACAATCACAGTTTTGTTCTTTATATGTCATGATTACAAAAAAACATAAGTTTTAAAGTGACAAATTCTGAATAAATGGTTCAGCTTGAAAGAATCAGGAAATGGCCTAAGAAACTGAAATGGGAAAACAAGTGATGTAAAATGCAGACAAACAAATTGGGCACTTTTATTTTTAAATGTTAGTTTCAGCACAGAGGAGTGGAGCAAAGTCTGGTTAAATGCTGCCGCCTTGGCATTGGCAGTCAAGGAGGAAGCCGAGGAGGAAGCCGAGGATAGCAGGGGAAAGCCAATGGAGTGGTAGCAGAAACGCTGGGGGCTGGGCTCCGGGAGGGACTCCCGACCCAGAGGCTCTTGAGGGAATTCGGTTTGCAGCACAAATGTGGCTGGTTTTCTAACAGTCGTGAGCAGCTGTTAGAAATCCAGCCCAAGTAAGGGGACAACTGGGCACAGAAGCAAAGTGCCCAGAAGCCCCATGTGTGAAGGACTGCACCCGCCTTTTCCAGTTTTAAAGCCTACCTCTACAATTTTAATTTTCTTTCTTGTTTAGAAAACTTGCTAACCAAAAAGTCTATCAGTGTGTAATTCAGATCAGTGCCAAGAAGAGAACCAAAGCCTGTGTGAGGTGCTGGAGTAGGAGAATTCCTAGTAAACAGAGAAATCAGGGGCTTCAGCCCCCCCACTACCATTTCTTGCAAGCTGAAACCTAGGAATGAGACCAAATTGTGGGAAAAATCTAAGATTCTAAATATTAGTTAAAATCGTGAACTGGAGTAATAGCTCAGGGAAATGGATAGGAGTGTGTTGCCCTTGGTTTTTCCTACATTCATTGGTCAAGAAATTGAGAAAAATTGCAAAAGAAACTAAGAATCGATAAGCAGAGGCAGTCAGTGGGAGGCTGGTGTCCAGGAAGTCACACGTAGCAAGTGTTAAAGAAGAGCTCTCATCTGTGTTGAGTGCAATGGCCTTGTCGGAAGGCTTTGGGATATAGTGACATGGAATTCAAGACAGGTACTGACAGTACAAACACAGGTCATGTGGAAAGAATAAGAAGCTGGTTCAGAGGGACTCAATGCATTTTGTCCCATAGATTCAAAACTGTGACTGAGCGCACGCTCAGTGGCGAGAGACGCAAGGGAGCCCTGCCGCGTTATGGGGAGCCACTGCTACTATTTCACTAAAAAGGCTTCCAGCAGTGGATTAATATCAAGAATGTAGAAAGAACTCACAAAGCTCCAAAAGAACAAGGAATCCAATCAAAAATGGGCAAATGAACTGAACAGGCATTTCTCAAAGGAAGAAATGCAAAGAGATGCTATGTAAAAAAATGTTCAACATCTTTAACTACCATGGAAATGAAAATCAGAGCTGCACTGAGATCCTATTTCACCCCGGTCCAAAGCTTTGTCATCAAGAATAGTAAAAATAAATGCTGGAGAATGAGAGGGAAAAGGAACATACACATCCTCTTGGTTAGAATGTAAATTAGTGCAGCACTATGGATATCATTCCTCCTCAAAACACCGACTACCGTGGTGCTACCATATGACCACTGATAGCATTCCTCAGAACATACCCCAAAGAGTTAAAGTCCGCACACTCCAGACATACCCACCCAGCTGTGTTTCCTGTGGCACAATTCAAAACACGATGTATGAGGTTGTCAAGGGTCCACCAGCAGATGACTGCATAAGTTCGCAGGGTACATATAGAGCACAGCATCATTCAGGAGGGAGCATGGCACTGCCACAGGCAGGGAAGTCGGTAGGACTGGGGATCATGTCTTAAGAAACATAAATCAGGCTCAGAAAGTGTCTCGTATTTTCCCTAACATGTGGAATGTAGAAATTCCACATGAATGGAAATTCGTGAAAGTAGAGATACCACGAGACTGGAAGATCAGGAGGACCCTCGGGCGGGGAAGGCACAGCCGGGCCATGGGGAACTGCTGCGACTAAAATATGTTCTATACATAGAGGGAAATGTCCCAGTGAAGCCAAATGTGCAAAACTCAAGTGTGCGGACAAAAATACATTGAAAATAACTAGAAAAGTCTGTGGTTTCTGCTGTCAAGAAACCACACTCCCATCCTCATTCTCGTCCCCTCCAGTGAAAATGCACCCATGTAGCTTCCAGTGCTCTTTTGAAAACCAGAGTTTATTGAGCCATCTTTACAAAAGCAAAACACATTGTCTGATACTGCTGTAGGGACAAAAACAGAAAAGAAAATCACAAAATCACAAGGACTCATCTGAAGCATTATGGGATTTTGGAGGAAAAATATTCAAGGAAGCAGGGGGAGCTGTGTAGCCAATGAGAGAAAAGGTCACTCAAGCTTGTACCCAGGTCGCTCCCTTTCAGGTGGCTCTAAGGTATTTGTCATGGTGTGATCGAGTCGTGGGGCTGCCGAGTGACCAGATGACCCAGGGCCAGGCCGACCTGCCTTCTCCTTGGGGTTCTGACTTGCTGTTTATCTGCCCCACGGGCTGCTCTGTGCAGGACGAAGAGAAGAGGAAAACTTTGGTTTTCGATTTTCAGGAAGACTTACAACCTTTGGGTGATCAAATTGTAAGACTATTTTGTTATTTCACAGACTTGAGATTATGCAGTTTTCAAGAGAAAAATATTTTCTAGAAAATCTTTTGTAGGGTGTCAAGAAATCCCAGATTAGACATGTCTGGCCTGGTGCCCAGCCAAGCATCTGAAGTGGTGTTGCATTCTAGAAGGACAACCCCGATAGTTAATCCATGTTTAAATGTGGAGAGATGGGGGTGGGGGAGCGACACAGATTGGAAAGAGTTGGAGAAAATGAGGAGGCCAGAATCAGTGCGGTGAAGCTCATGGGTATAGTTTCAGCTGCAAAGCATTTTTTTGCTTAAGAAGTCAGTTCACAATTTTAACATCACAAAGTTTGTGACATTAAAAATATTTAAATTTTAATAAAATACTTTTAACGGCGCTTTACGACATCTATTTACATAATTACATCACTCAGGGTTACCTGTTTTTGTTACCTAAATTGTTTTCTGTACACATTACAGTGTTTAAAAAGTTGTGAAGCCACACAATTGAAAATTCAAAAATTAACAATTGACTCTTACTACTCATAATTTTGTAAAATTTTTGACTAGCATTATATTTACTTATAAATAGTCTTAAATCATTTAATAAAATGTTTTTTATTTTAATGTAATATGTGTAGATATTAACAAAATATACAGACCACTCTTTCTGAAAAAGAAAATAAAAATTCACAACAAAATCATTAGAGAATAACAGCAGTTAATACATGTTATTCTTTAATGTTAAAAGCATATCCAAAAGCCTACTCAAAGTAGTATAAGTCATAGAGAAAAAGAATGCTGTCTTACAAAAAAGAAATAGAGGGCCTAGAGATTTAGCTCAGCGGCATAAGCACATGCCTAGCAAGCACGCGGTCGTGAGTTCAATCCCCAGTACCGACTAAAATTAAATAAATAAATAAATAAATAAATAACAGCTCAAAACTCCCTTTTCAATGAACTAAAAGAATTCTATAAATGAAACAAATTAGCATGTAGATTGAAATATTCTAATTATGTCCGTAGTATCTTGAAACTCAAGCATCCTGACTTAGTCTTCACTTAAAACAACCTCAGAGCCCGCTACCTGTTTGGCAGTAAAACAAATAGTTGAAATTAGAAACCCAATGTGCTTTTTTCTTATGACAAACTTTCTTGTGGTTTGGCTTAATTTTCTATGCATCCCCCAGATTTTAACTTGCCTTAATGGTTTTATAGAGGAAAATCCATAATGACTGTTCCTTATGTCATTTACAATCTCAGAGATCATTAGATTTACCTTATCCAAATTTATCCTGTTTTGCATCTTTCCTGCTGTGACCTACCTACTTAGAACCTGCCTCTCCACCTGGACTGACACCACAGGCTGCATGGAAGATACGCACAACACACCATGGCCGGCTTCTCTGGATACTGGGCCACCTGCAGTATCAACCTCGTCTTGTGCAAATACTATGTACTGAAGAGCAATGCTGACCACACGCCCCTTATCTGAAGAGTGCTCTTACAGTCTCCGGGCTTCCTACCATTAGAAGCAGTCATGACCAATGCATTAAAAGTAAAACTCAAGAGAATAAACGTTAATCTTTAGAATATCAGTAAAAACATAAACATTAGGGGATTTAAAAAAAAAAAAGCTCATGCAGTAAGCAGTCCAGAGAGGTTACTGAATGAAATCTAAAGGTGCTAAGATACAATAGAACTAAGCACTGTATCCCTGGTGATCTGGTGTGCAATAGTGCACACTGAGAGAGGGTTTGCTGACATGCCCATACTTTAATGATGGTGGTAATGCTTAAGGGCTTTTTAAAAGTGACTTACAGTGAATTGAGCAAAGGGAGAAATTTTAGAAAGCTGGTGGTCTCAGATTTCTCCAAGGCAATAGTCAAAGATTGGGTATTGTTAAAAACATTGCTGTAACATTTTGAGAACAATGTGGCCAAATAGTTTTAAACTGAACTGAGTTCTTCAAATACAAAAGCAAGAGACCTAAAGATTCAAGGGATAAGTTGTTCATGAATTACTTATGAAATCTAGATAATTGAGAAAGAAGTAAAAGAGCTCAGAAGCAATAAAGTCTCATTAGGATATAACTAAAGCCAAATACTAGCTATAAATACAGTAGAAAATACAACACTGTAAATCCTAGAACTTGCTACAGAAGCAGAGCATGCCTGGCTCCGAGCAGTGGGGACTGGTGAGGAGAAGGGAAGGGTGCTCCTGTTCTAACTCCCACATCTCTAACAAATGCAAGTTCGGAAGTGGGCATGCAGCTGTGGGGAAAAGCATTTGCCTAGCATGCAAGAGGCTCTGGGTTTAATTGCCATCCAGCAATGCAAAAAATAAAAATAAAAAGTAAAAATGTTTTGGCATAATGACTTGCATCAAAATCTATCCTTTAATAAAAAATGTTCAGTATTGTTAGTTCTTTGTCACAGACTCATAGAACTAGAAATAATAATAAAAACTGGACACACAAGAAAACCAAGATATTTTGATCTTTCTTAATTAAATTGTGGTTGAGTCCAAAAAGACAATTTACAAATTAAATCGCAAACTATGTAGAAATTAGAAGCAATTAATAACACTTGAACCATGAGATACTATTAAGCAAAGTTGAAAGAAAAATATACGAATATAGCTACTAGGTACTAATTAAACCAAATTAAAAATCAAGAGTTCAGCAATTGAATGCAACATTAAAAATAAATAAAAGAATTTAATAAAGATAAATAAAAATAAAGATAAACATGAATTAATGCAATGAAGAGCAAAAAAAGAATAAAATTGATAAATAAGCTCCAAAAGTTGTTCCAGGAGAGACAAAGTTAAAAGGTGAAAGCCATTACTGCACATGCAAATATGATAAATAAGGCACTGAGGATAAATATAAAGCATCAGTGGGAAAACAATATATAGAAAAGGAACCAGGAAAATGTTATTTTCATAAATTTATAAAATTTAACTTAAAAATCTAAATACAAAATACAAGAAATAAGAAACCATTAAAAGTAGCAAGTGAGTTAAACATGGTTTCAGGATATAAGATCTATATATAGAAATTGTGTTTACATATATTTGTAAAAAAACTATTAAAATGAAATCAAGAAAACATCCATTTACAATAGCATAAAAAGGTATAAAGTACATAGGAGTAAATTTAACAAAAATAAATGAATATTTAAGTTAGGAAAACTGCAAACATTGTTGGAAGAAATTGAAAACCGAAATACAGACAGATATTTTATGTTTATAGCTTAGGTGTGTTTAAGATAACAATGTGATCAAATTGATCTATATGTTCAGAGTAATCTCTATAAAATTATGACTTGGTTTCTTTAGAGAAATTGGTAAACTCATCCCCAAATTCCTGAAGAAATTCAGAGGACCCAGAACAACCCAGAAGTGTTGAAAATTGAACAATGTGTCACGTCTACACTTTCCAGTTTCAGTACTTACTGCAAAGCTACTGCAACTCAGTGTGGAACTGACTAGACACACAGAACTGGACAGATACATAAAGCAAGACTAGAATGGAGACTTCTGAAGCAAGGTTCACTTGCACAGCCAAATGATTTTTCAACCAAAGTGCCAAGATCATTCAATGGAAGAGTTGTCTGTTTCAACAGATTGTACTAGGAAATCTAGATTATCATGTATGAATTTAGGATGCACCTTAAAACTTAAACATTTAGTCAAAATGAACTGAAGTTTTAAGAGAAAGACAAAAACTACAAAGCCCTTAGAAAATAAATACTTACGTATATCTATATGACTTGAGCTAATAATGCTTTCTTGGGGCATATAAAACACAAAATGAAAAGCAATATAGATTAACTCATCTTTTTCAACTAAGAACACTATGAGGAAAGTAGGACAGCAGTTCATGGAATGGGAGAAAACACTTGTAAATGATAAAGGATGTGGGGAGTGGCTGAAGCTGGAGATTGATTGCACGTGCAGGGTTAAAGCAAGGTGAGAACTGAGAACACTGAGAACTTTGTAAGGAAAGTCCAAAGAAAGCAAGACAAGCAAGCCAGAAGGCAGGTCAACCAGGCAAACAAGTTGCTAGGTCGAGGGGTTGAAATTGGCATCTTCCTCCTGAGTGTGTAAACAAGCAAGCTATGGTGGTTGAGCAGTTCCTTTCCTCCAATCAGGGGGAGGGCTGCACCTGACCGTAGCAGTCTGTGTCTTTGTCTTTATTTCCTTACCTTCTCACTACCCTTCTCAGTCCTCACCCTGGGAAGTGTGAGAGCTGAGTGAGTCACAGCACAATGGCGCCTGAACAGGGACTCTAGGCATGAGGAGAGTCATCATTTAGCAGGTGAGAAGGACACCTCTACAGTGTACACAAAAGAGATGGAAACATATTGATCACCTCAGTAATGAGCCTGTCAATATCATCAGTATTGAGCCCAAAAATATATTGACATCTTCAATATTTAACCTATTAATATCAATACTAAGCCCATATCAGACTTAAAACATGAGAAAAACAGGTTCACAAGAACCACAAATATATATTGAAATGCTTGTTATATTCTTGATTCCTGTATTTACTTTACTCTTGTGAATTTGCATCAGGGAATGCCTTGATGATCTCATATCTGTTAAGATTATATGGCTTGCTAAGTTTCTTGAATTTGTTTGTTTCCAGGAAAAGGAACTGTCCAAGTTACATACTTGGGAGGAAGTGGGAACACAACTTAGATCAAGATTAGGTAGAAAGCAACCCAGCAGAAATCTATTTGGACCTCTACAGCCTTTAAAGTATTATTTAACAGGGAAAAACTGCTGCTTTCTGCACTCAACACTTCTCACAGGCCCCTGGGTGATTCTTGGACAGAACCAAAGAGCTCCACTGGGACTAGAGCTTGGCCCAGACAAAGAAGGTGGGAGGAACAATGTAGCTTGTTTCAGCTGCAAGGGCAAAATGTTATGGTTCCAACATAAAACAATGTCAATAGAGTTAACACTGGTTCTTACAGATTGTTAAGCTTCTGTTATAATGTTCAAGTTGTGGAAAGATAAAAATAAACATGGATTTATATCTGGAAACCAATTTATAAAAACATGTATCTGCTTGCCAAGTGGACAATGGTAGACTGGAATGGCTGATTCATTGTGTAACCTGAGAAGTTCAGAAGCTTGGCTGAGTGACAGGGTGAGCCAGGGTCCTCACTTTGTAAACATCCTCACCCTGTGCAGGATGGGGGCATAGAGACAGAGTGCATGCTGCACCCACTCTAGGGGAATAACCTGATTCCAATGCAGGGGAGAAGGGGAGGCTTATGTTTCTCCCCCTTTGCTATTGCTACTTTTGCTGTCTTCCACTGCCATGAACAACACTCCTTCAGATGCCATTCAACAGGCTTCTGTTCCCCATGCCACCTTGTGTCACAGTGCCTCTACCTTACACAAACAGCTCCATTTAACCTGGGAACAGACTTGCCAAACTGTTAAACAATGTTCCCCATGCATAACACGTCTTCCCTCGCTCTTTATGGGGGTCAATCCCCAGGGCGTATGTGCCAATCATCTCTGGCAGATGTACACTGCATTCTTGAGCTTGACTGTTCTGATGGGTGCACATTTCAGTGGACACTTCCTCAGTATTTATTTTTGCTTCTGCCCACACTGGCAAAGGGGCTAAACATGTCATCACTCATTATTTGGATGTCTTTAGTATCCTTGGCTACCTTCAGGCTCTTAAGACTGACAAAGGCTCAACATATGCAAGTGTTGCTTTCCAAATGTTTTGTAAAACTTTTCATATTTCCCGTATCACGGGAATTCCTCATATCCCTCACAGTCAAGAAATTGTTAAACATGCTCACCATATGCTCAAAATTCAATTACAAAAACAGGAGGGGAAACACTTCCCCACAAAATTTATACCTTATGATAGACTTCATTTGGCAGTATATGCTATTAACTTTTCAAGCCCTACTAGGCATAGGACTACAACAGCAGAAAGACCAATCAGGACAAAAAAGCTAAGAAGGGTCCTTCATAAAGATCTTCATACTAGACAATGGGAGGGACCCCACACAGTGATAATTTGGGGTCAAGGCTATGCTTGTGTTGTTCCAGAGAATGCTGAATGGCCTATCTGGGTACTAGAACATGCTGTTCAGCTGTATCATGGACACAGACCTGGGGAAGGAGTTGTTTCCATCTCTCCAGAAGCTGATGCTCAGTCCTGTGCCATTGTTGCCTCAGAAACTTCTCTATAGCCAATAGACAAGGATGGGGCCAGACTTGACCTGGTGCCAATTAAAGGAATTGACTCAAAATGCCCAGGAGATGGTAACCAAAAAACAGAAATCAAAGGTCTGAATACATCATAGAGTACTGGAGATAGCAAGCTGAAATTTACATGAAAGAAGGCAACATGAAACCAATATTCTTAAGACAAAATAAAATACAAAGCCATAAATTGATTAGATAAAAGACTTTGTTCCTTCAAAATTCTTCTTATAAGTTCTCTGCTAATTGACCTACAACAAAATCTGACTAGTTTGTTTATAATTATAAATTCTACACTGGTAAAAAGTTATTATAATTCAATTTGGTCAAAAATATATTTGAGTGCACTCAGTTTTATAAAGTGTTTGTCAGTCTGTCTTTGTATCTATTTGTTTGTCCAATCTGTGCCTGTTTGTTTTTCTATTTTTCCAATAAGTTAGCAGGTTTTTTTTATATTTGAGCTGAATGATTTTTCTCTTTTCCTTTTTTCTTTCACATTTTTGGATCATCTGTTCATAATTTAATTTGGATTATAAATTTAAAAACATGCTTCCACCTGTGTGGCCAGCTGGTCAAAATGATATTAAAACTGGATTTTCAAAAGTCATAAAAAATTGTTAAGATATGAAACAAAAAATCCTTAAGGTTGGGAGAGATTATTAGACAGAACTACAATTGATGAATAAGAAAGCAGCTGCCTGGAATAACTTTAACCAGTTCTTGTTCACTAATGAGAGGTCCAGTATGCTCCATAGCCTTATAGGAGACACCCCAATAAGTTATTAAAAATATATTATTTTGATACATTTATATTGGTCCTTGTCAAAAGGATTAGGTTTTCCAGACAATAAGCTTTTTGATTTAAAGATGCTTTGTTGCAACATTTCCATGTGGCTATGACAATTGATCATTATTATTTTTTGGCATGTATAAAATGTCCTCATGCTGCAGATGTGTGGGTTTTCAAAGTGTGGAATGAGGGTTCCTTATAGTGATAGATTTTGTTTCAGATTTAGACCTCTGTCTTTAACAAAAACTCATGAGATGGACATCCTACTAAAGGTCAGCACATTAGGTAAAAGCTTCTTATGTATTAGATATGGATGATTAAATAAAAAGGGATGTTTTATGTCAAAATGGAAATTCAGGTACATTACAAAATGTCATCATGATTGCCATGCTGCAATATTACATATGGCTTTTATTTCTTATTTTCTGTATATGATATGTAACTTTTAACAGTCTATAAGGATTCAGATACTAGAACGTTCATGATTGTCAGAAAATAATCATTCTACTTTATGTTCTAAGGTGCTTGCTATTTAGGTAAGATAGCAATATTAAACTTGCTGTCTCCATTACAATGTAATGTCATTAAATTTTCTTCTGGATGTTCAACAACTAAGGTTTGGAGATCAAAAATTAGAAAGGTAGATGGACTAGGACAGTCAATATTTTGGTTCCAGCCCTTTGAGATCAATATTAAATGAATCTCTGCTGTAACATCCTATACATGGTGAGTCCCTGGTCTTCTGACCAAGGAGATTGTGAGACCACAGAGGAACATGATCAACGATATGCAGTGTGCTTAAGGAGAGTCACCAAAAGAGAAAAAATCTCCTAAACCTTAATAGAAACTTGGTCAAATAATGTTTGGGCCATATCCAGATGGTTGACACTGACAGAAGTACTAGGAAGTGCTATGCATGGTTCCAAGACAATTCCTGAAGAGATTTAACTGACCTTGATAGGTATCAAGTGGTTAATTGTAATTAATAGAGGTCTCATTTTAACTTGATTTTGAACACCCTGCAGAAAAGTGTACCTACAAGAGGTATAAAGCAATGCCACAGTAATATGCTAACTACAAAAAATCTGAAGTCACTAACACTTTCTGACAATGCTGTGTACACTGGTAACTGACTACCATTATGGATTAATGGACTATACAGAGTTAATTTGTGGAATACAGGGATTTAAAATCCTTGAATTGAAAATCTTTAGCCTAGATGAGTAAATTCACTCAAAAGAAGAGTTTAAAACTAAAAAGATCTTCTACAGAGTTCTCGAAACACAGCTCCTCCAACTTCAACTAACCATAAATTGTTTACAACTACAAAACAGAGCAGGGGCAGATGTGACGAGCAGTTGAAGCTGGAGATTGACTGCCTGTGCAGGGTTAAATCAAGACCAGCACTGAGAACATGGAGAGCGCAGAGTGAGCCACCGAAACAAGCTGCTGCAGCTCTGAAAAGTCAAGGTGCCCAGGCCAGCCAGGCTGACACGTTGCAAGGCGGAAGGGTTCAAATAGACATCATCCTCCTGAGTACATAAATGATGTGCTGTGGTGGCTGAGCAGTTCCATCCCTCCCGTCAGGAGGGAGGGATCCACCTGATCCCAGCTGCCCGTGTGTCTCCTTTACTCCTTCACCTTCTCACCACCCTTCATGGTCTTCACTCCAGGAAGTTTGAGAGCCATGTAGGTCATGGCAAAAAAAAATACTTCATGTAATAATAAAAAGATAAATTTTTACATTTTACAAATAAAAATCCAGTTTAAAAATGGAAAAAGTTATCTGAATAGAATTTTCTTCATGAGTATGTACACATGATCAATAAGTATATGAAAAATGTACTGACTGCATTATGGTATGAGCTATTCGGAAAACTCAAAATAAAACCACAATAAAATTCTTATGAGACTTCTGACATCCATTGAGATCATCAAAATCATGCAAGCAGAGAATGATCAAAGTTAACAAGGGAGCACAGGAATGGGACGCTCATGCTCCGCTGACGAGAATGGAAACTGTTGCAGCTGGTTCTTCAGAAGGTCCGAAAATCCCGTAAATTCCTCTAAAACGTAAATATAGAGATGTCACATGACCTAGCAATCCCACTCCTAGGTATTTACTCAGCAATCTAGGTATTTAGTCAGCAATATAAATCTTGCACAAAATTTTTCATAGCTACTCTTTGCATGAACCTACAAAGTGAAACAGTCCAAAAGTCCATCAATTGCTGAGTGAATAAATAGAATGTGGTGTACCTACATAATAACATGTTATTTAGTAATAAAAAATAAATGAAATAAGGATGCATGCTATAGAAAATGCTCAGAATAAAAACATGTCTAAGAACACTAGATGTTCTATGTGCAAGGAGTTGCCTAAGATTGGAGAGACTGGTAAAATTCAAATGACTGCCATTGTGCATGGGATTTCACTTGGAGGTAAGAAAAATACTTTGAAATTTACTGTGGTGATCATCACAGAGCTGTGAGACTCTAATTTTTCTGTGTTCAATCCATTTTCCCTATCACCTTGCAACCCAATATGTGCTTTTTATATGAATCAGAATCCAAATCATCCTCAAATGTTATTTTCACCTAGAGAAGACCAAAAATATTTCTGCTGTCATAAGTGACCTTAAATACATCATGTAAGCACTCCGGTGCATGTAGAGTTTATTCCTACTGTAAGTGACAAGAGCTTCCTCCAACTTTCGTTGCTGCTACAGTTACCTGTCGTGGAAGACAATCGTCCTGTTTAAGGAATATTTAAGGGTCCCTCGTCTCCAATAGCATAACACTGGACCACTAAGCAATTTGGAAGTTTGCTAAGCCTCCAAATATATTGCCTGCATTGTAAACATCAAAATTCATTTCTACTGCTCTTCAAAGCAGATCTTCAACCTCTTTAGCTTGATTATTTTTCTCATTATAAGATATAAATTTATTGACCTTGATATATATAACCTCTATATATATTAATATATACTAATACATAATATAGCAAAATTAATTCTTTTTACATGTACATTTTTTGTTTTTAATTGAATTATATATGGAACATTTCCATCACCACCAAAAGTTCCCTTGTGCTCCAGTCCCCAGCCCATGGTGATCACTGGTCTGACTTTTGTTCCTATAACTATGCATTCCCCAGCGCACCCTGTAACGGAGTTGGATGGTGCATTCTGTCCCACATCCCTCACCTGGCTTTATTGGGTTTCGAATGTGTTGTTGCACATTTCAGCAGTTCACTTGTTTTACTACTGAGTGATGGTTAATGGGCATATGGGCATTTGCAGTTGTACAGCATTATAAACAAAGATGTGTGAACATTTGTGTGTGAGGTGTGTGTGTGTGTGTGTGTGTGTGTGTGTGCATGCTCATGTGTGTCTGTGTGTTTGGTGAACATTTACTTCTTTCAGGTAAACATCAAAGTATATGACTGCTGAGCCACAGAGTAATTGTATGTTTGAATTCACATGCAGTTGCCGTGTGTTTCCCAGATATCTGTCCCACTCGTTACACACTCACCAGATACGTATAAGAACCTAAAGCTCCATGTGCACACCAGCCCGGAGGCTTATGCCCTCTGCCACACTGCAGGAAGTGTGTAGGGGCATTTCACCTCCATTTCAAGTTCATTTTCCTTATGACTAAAGAATTTAGGCATATGTTTTCTTTCTCTCTCACTGATACCTCTTATTTTGATAAATATATGTTAAAATACTTGACCCATTTTATTTCTATCCTTCTTTCTCATCATTGAGTCATCAGAGCTCTCCATGTATGCTGATAGAAATATTTTGTTAGATATATGTTATCGAATACTTTCTCATAGTCTATGGACCCTCCCTTCTCTCTTAAAGCCAAGAGTTGTAAGTTTGACGAATTTCAATTTGATTTCTGAGGGCAAGAAGTAGAGCTTTGTACCTAACAGACACGTGTGCTTTGTGTGTCCCTCCCACAATGGCCTATGCACAATAGGTGTTCTCTCCTTTACCCAGCAGTATGTCTTTACCCCAGCATAAGTCCAGGGAGATACTGCCACCCCAACACAGGCAATGGGAATCAGCCATTGACTTAGCTATGTCCCCAGGTCTTTATTGTTTTATTTTGAGGCAGACTTCCAGGAAGTTAGCTAGGCTAGGAACTAACTTGTGATCTTCCTGCTTTAGCCTTCGAAGTATGCCACCAGTATTTCTTGGGAGGCTTAAATGGAGACAGTCGAAGTAGAGCTCCTGTGACCATCTCTTTGGAGCTCCTCGGTAAGCTAATTAACACACTAGCATTTGGCCTTTAAAATCCATTAACATTTTAGCTGAATTTCTACAGTAGCCACATCCTGCTCATGTTCTACTGGAGGTGAAGCAGGCACCCTTTCCTGTGTGTCCTCAGAACAGAGCACACCTCTGTGGAGTTTGATTCCCTCTGCCGTGTTCCCTCAAGTCTGTGATGGGTTTGAGGGTAGGATGTCTGGAGCTCTCCTTCTGTGAGGGGAGGAAGGACTAGTCCCTTGGCGGTCTGTATCTGCAGTACACAGTATGATCAAAACATAAGGTGAGTTGTGTCTTAATAGATAGTGTAATAATGAAAGGGAAAGAAAGTGCTCAAATGAAAGAACAACTGGGATGGGGAAAGGAGAAAAGGAAGAAAGGAGCAGATCATATGTAAATAGGTACACACATATAACTGTATGTAGGTATATGTGTGCAAGAGAGCTAACTATACTACTAATCCTCTGTTAATTCATCAAAAAGAACAGTTTGTGCTATCATTGTTTGATCATTTTTTATGCCTGGATCTTGTAACCTGAACAACTATTTCTAAGATAACAATATGAAATATACTAACTGGTGTCGATTTCTTACTGTCTTTTTTTGAAATTCTGTATTATTTCTATTCTTGTTTCAGTTTTGCTTTTTTAAAATAAAAAAAGTTTAAGAAACATAAGGTGAATGCCTAAATTTTAAAAATTGTTGGAGGAAAGGACACATTGCCACTAACCTCCCTCAGAATACTCTTTTTCATTGCAAATCCATTTATCCCCAAAATTTTTGCCACTTCCTGAAGGGGTTGGAAAGTTCTCATTCATGAGTGTTTAGTTGCTCTGTCGGGGCTGCCTTGGTGTCTTCAGTCAGATGGACACGTTTACCTGTCACAGTCGTCCTGACTTTGGGGGAAGCTGGAAGTTGCACAGCGTCAGATCTGGTGGATGAGGTGGGGGATGGCAGAAATTGCTGTAAGTGTGAGCCAATGAGGGCTGACTATTAAATACAGTGAAAGATTAAGTTAAAAGATTTATTACAATAAAATACATTGACACAGATCCCACTAAAACACTCAGGATGCCTCCATTTGCTATGAACACACTTACCCCGTTGTTCCTAATGATGTGTCCTTCGCTGTAATAACTTTTTAAATTTAAACATACTCCACATCTATAACCCCCTACAAACACATTCCTAGTGCCTTACATGAGATGGTTGACTCAGTAAACACAGAGTGATATGTCTTTTTCCTTTACAGTACTGTGTCTTTTTTTATTGTTTTGCTCTATATGAATTTTATGCACACTGAATGTGGTTTTTAAATATATCCAATATCTCATACATCAGAGAGAATAATAATTAACTGAAATCATGCAGTTTATAGATGTAGGTTCTATTTGTTTTATGATTTACAGCTTCTGGCAGAAAATAGATGACCTGGTAAAATTGTTTAACGGAGGTAAGAGTATTTTATTATTGTCACATTTGCAGATTAGGATAGGAATATTGCTGAATACTCCAGTATTTTACTCCTTAGTTCCAGATTAAGAATTCTCAGTGTAAAATTTGAACTGCTCCAAAATCGAAAACTTTTTGAGAACATGACATGTTTCTGGTATTTGAAAACTTACAGTCCGTGGGTCAGATCTGAACCACAACTTACTTTCGTACAAATTCCAAGTTATGAATGTTTTCACATTTTTAAATGACTGTAAAGAGTGGGGTTTGGTCCTACAGGTCAGCTGTCGCCCCCAAATCCAAAAGTATTCACTATGTGACCCTTTACAGAGAAGCGTTCTTCCTCCCTGTGTCTGGAGGATAAAAAATTGGCTGACATATTATTCCACGGTCAGGGCCTTTTCAGTGAGGTAAAATAAATCAGTCACATGGGTAAACAAGTAAAATATGAGTTAGAAAATAGCATTGTGTGTCAAATACCAAATAGCATTTGACAAAGGAATAACAGAGGGAATAATTACTTTCAGCCAAGGCATCTAGGAAATGTCCTTGGTGAAGACTGACTTTGCGATTTATGGACTGAAAAACCCTTACAATTTATTCATTTTTCCTTTCTCTGTCATTAGCCTTGCCTTAATAAGTTTTATTTTCAAATGAGATTTATTTCAATATTTTTACAGTTTGACTTGGTAAATAACCTCTTGGAAATCTGTACTTTCACTCTAGAAACTCACTAAACTGTCTGCAGTTCAAATGTTAGGTATTTTCAAAACCAAATGGCCTCTCTTGCTCTGGGCCTGCATCCCTTACAGTTGCTATCTCAGTTGCCAACCCCTGGAAGAAGCATCCTATCAGCATGCAGAGCAGAATTTTCCTGTGAAAATAGGCAGGGTCCTTTCTGGTCTTGCCACGGTGTGTATGTCTCTGAGACCTTGGCGTGACACATACACCACAACATACATTCCATGTCTACTAATCTTTTGCTTTTTCACAAAAGCCAAAAGAGCAGAATGTTGACTAAGAAATGTAACTTTTTTGTGATAATTAGAAACCCAGCATGCCGTTCACATCTTGAATCTGGAACACTGCTGTGACTCTGCAAATGTCACTGGCCCTCCAGGCTAATTTTTGTCTGTCCAAATGACTTACAGGGTGGAAACTTGAAAATAATTCTTACTGGCAACTCATTTAGGATTCCTTTCTATTTTACAGATTGGTATGTCATAAACCACTGTTCTGCTTTTGTTTTGAATTCACGTAGTCATGCAATTGACTACAGAACTACAACTGTGTTTTATGTGCTTAGCACAAATTTCATGACCTTAAAAGTCCCACCCGGTCACTCTCTCTTTAATCAACTTGGTTTCTTTAGTTATTAAAGATCATTACCCTCCATTTTCAGGGGTCTTTTAAATTACCTGAGCTGCTGAGAGAGGAAAGCACTAAAGATGTCTGAAAGACAACGTGATCAGAACTCTGCGAGGCTTTGCGTAGAGCAGCTGCCCCTGCTGAATGATCTGCTGATGAATCCCCGGCTGCTGTGATTTCCTCAAGACAGGCCAGGTGGTCCTCAGGAAAAGGGGACCCTATGGGCAGCTTCCTGGCCACGCACACCGTGAGCCCGTTGCTGCTGACCTCCAGTCTGTGAGGTTCACGCTGTGCCGAACCTCTCCATTCTCTGATTTCTCCTCATCCCCCCAGCCTGGTCCCACCAGCCCACCCGGAGGCAGCTCCTTAGAGCTGTCTCTCCCCCTCATCTCACTGATGTGGATTCACCTCCGATCGGTTCTCCCCGTCTGATTATAAACCTTCACCTGAGAAGGCTTTCAAAAACCACCACAATACTGCCCTTCCAGTGTGAATGACCCTCACTAACTGGAAAAGGTCACAAACAATTAAAAAGCACAGAGATAAACATTTCTACCTACATCTTAAAGATGTGCACAAATGCAATGCAGTGTAGCTGCTCTTCCCACCACACTGAGCGCCATAATATCGCAAAACCACCAACATTTTAACTTTTGTAGTATCTCCTTTGCTTCATTTATTAAATTATATTTTGGGATGATGGTATAAACCCTTGACATACAGGCTTAAAACTGAAAGATCTAATAAGAAGCCTTACAAGCTACAAATTTATACAAGCCAATAAAAATCAAATTATAAAAATCTGGAAGTATTGAGAGTTGTCCAGGAAAGATAGTTCAGAGATTCACAAGAAGTACGACATTTAATAAAATGAAAACACCACTACAGGAACTGCAATGGACTCGTAAAAACAGAAACTTTTACCAAGAAAATGAAAGTCCAGGAATTTGAATAAGTTCTTTTCATTAGCAGAATAAAATATATCCTTTGATGTTTATTTATGCTGTGAATTTTACGGTAGAGAAAGGGCAAATCTAAACCTGGAATACATTTCACCAAACCAACCCGAGCCAAGGTGCTCACACCAGCGCTTTTGTAGTAACATTTGACGCTCAGATGACAGCATCTGAAGAACAGTTACCAAACATTTTCCAAATTTAAAAACTGAGACTTTGCTAAAACCAATTCAGTAAATATACAAATAGGAAAATAAAATATTTTTCAAAATAAAATTCAAGGTAATTTTCAAACATGCTTTTAAAAATGAAGCTTATATGATATTAGAATATTTGATAGAGACCATGATATAAGCATGGCTGAATCTATTTTGGATACAAAAAGGCAGCCAAGCTGAGAAAAGGTGCCAGTGTCACACCTCAGGAGTCGTGACTTGAGTCAAGGCCCTTGCTCATCTAGGTCACCAGGCCTCCACTGCGTAACTTACCAAGAACACACGCGCTGCAGTCCCTCCGCCGCGTCCTTGGTGTGTGTCACAGGCTGGTAAAGAGAGAAGCTTTTACCCAGAAAATGAGAGTCCAGGCATTGAATACGTTCTTTTTCTTAACCACAGGAAATGGCTTTGAAAAGTGACTGCACCCATGAACTGTAGTTTACTCTGGAAAATCAGAGCCCAGAGGTGCAGCACAGAACCACAATTCTGACTCGCATGATTATTTTCCTCAGACAGAAGGCGAATTAAGACATCTAGCAAAGAGCTGGCATTCTGATGAGATGAATTAATTGGGGTTTGTCCTGAATAATAAAAGATATTTAACAAAATTGGCTTAGGTAGCAGATACTTTTTCAAGGTTAAATAGTATCAATCAATAATTGCACAAAGAAACTCTCAAGGTTGTTAGTGCTTATGAAAAGATCATTGCAATTAAAATGAATGTTGAGAACTAAAATAGAGGAATCGCTTGTGGGGATAATGAGATGTTTGAGTATTTTGACTCAATTAAAAGTAATGGTGTTTACGGTGTCTTTGTTAATGATAAGAATAACATCGTCCTCTATCTGCGCTCATGGAAAAGAACCCTTCGAGGAGTAAGGACGCCAAAAAAGAATGAAAGGATGTCCAGTGGAGAGAATGTTTAGCCCTATTGTACGTTCCAAAAATACAAAGAAAAATGCAAAACATTTCCACAGACATCGAGTCCAAACACAGAATTACACTGTTTGGTGACATTCTTGGTGTTCTCATGCAGTGGTTATCATGAAGAACCCCTCAGTCAGTACCAGGACAGAGCCGTGCTCTGGGCCCTCATCTGTACCCCAGTGTTCCTGATGGTAATGCCAAAACGGAGCCCTTATTCCAGCCCACTTCAGCTTTCAGGTTCATGAATGCACAACAGGAGCATTTTATCCAACAACCAAGAACACAGAAAACGATTCTCTGAAGGGTAAGCAATTGCATTTAAACGTATAAATAATTCATTCTAAACCACGCACAAATGTATTACTGAGCGGAATGTAAAATTTGAAGGAATCGTTAAGATAAAATATGAGGCCATTATCGTCAGTGAGTCAGCCAGAGCATCCAAGACACAGTCCCCTCTTATTTTAAGGAGACCTCAGAGAGAAGCTTGGAGCTCGGCACTACTTAGCCATCTGCGGAATGTGTGTTTTCCATGTATTTCCACTAAGCTAACCACGAGTGACCAACACACTGTGAGTCAATCTCCCCGGTGATCTGTGGTTTTCAAATGAGATGCTGATGTTTAGAAAAATCAATGTTAGCTTTAAATTAAAGAAGTCAAAATTAATGAGTCAAAGAACAACACTCTGAATGTAACCCAATTTTGCTGAAAGCCTAAACCTGGGATACAGTTTGAGGAGAGACCATAGTTTAATGGTTTCTCCGTGAACGAGTTTGACCAGTCTGTTTATCTACCTCCTCCAATCTCAGAGGAGAATGAAGCCATCACTATGAAACAGCGACTCCTAAAGCCATATGTGTGAAAGCAGTGGTCAGGGGATAGTAAGAGTGGTACCCAGGGGGCTTCCTCGGGGCACTGGAGACACACCCTCGAAGAGAGCCTGGGACCTTGGCTTCTTCCCTTGCTCTTTTGTTCCTGCTTGTGGAGTGAACAGGGCCGCACACTTCCATCATGGTGGACGGCTTCATCATGGGCCCGTTCTGCATCCGGTTTATAAAAACGGTCCAGTCTTTTCTGGAGAAGTTTTATCCCCAGCTCTCATGGTTCAGTGGGTGATGATCCAAAGTATTTCTGTCTCCTTCCTAAAGAGGGAAGCACTTCCACAGAGCCGAGCTAACTAGGTGCTCTCTCTGTGTATACTTCTTAATGAAGGTAAGAAGGTACTGACGGGCTTGAAACTCATTTGCCAAAACTCTAACTGCCTGGAGCCAAGATCCACCCTGTTTCCCAGCCTTTGTCTCCCATGCTTGATTCTTCACTTTCACTCTTGTGTGCCAGCACTCTTATGACCTAAGGTAAGGTCACTTTTGAGTTGTTTTCCAGAGTTAGTTTCTGTGTTGTGTGACAAAAAAAGATCCTTAAATACCAGGTACATTAACAAGGCTTCAGACAACCAGCAGCTCTCTCTGGCTTCTCTTACTGCCGCCCAGCATCAGCGCGCCTGCCGAAAGTGAAAACCCACTGGCAACCTGAAGAAGCCGCCAGGGGGAGGCATTAAGAGAAATGAGTGGGAAGTGAGGGAGAGTAAAGATTCTCCCTGTGAAGAAGAATCAGCTAAGCATCTACAGCAGCAGGCTTCAGGTGTGAGGATATGCCAGTCAGCTTGTGAGCAAAGACTACATATCCATGCCGTTTGTAGATCCGCTTTCAAACTGTTCGGAGCCATTCGGTCTTTCGTGGCATACTCTGAGCCAGCAGTCTGAGAGTGGTCTCAGGACTGGCAGCTTTGGCACCCCTTGGTGAACTTTTTAAAAAAATATTCTTGGGTCCCACTGCTAGACTATTGCTCTGGGAAAGCCGGGGAGCAGACCAGCTGTGCACTTTTCCACAGGTCTTCTGGGGGTTTCTGGCATTCACTGGGACTTATGCAGAGCTTTGGTCCTCTCCTCTGGACTCTCCCAAGGTGAGGAATGCAGGAAGAGCCCCTAGGCACATCCCATCCCTTCAGATCTTGTCCCAGTTAGGCCAGTGCTCTCCTCCTCTTTCGACCCCCCACTTCATCAGCTGCCTGAAAAGGAAGAGAAAGGATTATTAAAGAGAGGCAGGAGCCTGGAAACAGCAGTCTCCTCACCCGGAAGCCCGCAGCCTCCTTCCTCACTACCTGAGGGCTGTGTTGGCCCAGCCGCCTTCTGAGGCTCTCAGCTCCTCTCTTTGAAAGGGTAATCATTGTTGTTTGTTTCAGTGCTCTGCTCTCATCAGTATTCTTTTAAAACTGAGTGAAAATTAAACACAATGCGTACAGCTCCATAGTAACATTCTTTTAAGAAGACCCATGTTCCAATGAAAGAATTGTCTTCTTCAAAGTAGGGAAATATATAAAACATATAATCCTGCACATGAGACCAAAAACCTAATTTATTCACTCGTTTCACTAGACAATGTGATGAGGCATAACAGGAACATGAGAAAATGAAGTTGTTTATATCTACACCTGCATGAGAAAAATATGAGAAAAATATGACCTTAAAAATCCACTTCCCAGCAAAGCAAAACCAGTGAAAGCAAATATTTTCCGAGTGCCACTAATCTGAAAATCTAATCATAAATTGAAAAAAGTCTTCATTATACAAAAATCTTTTTTCTTAAATTTCAAATGCTTTGAACATTTTTAAAAAATTATTTTTAGCAAGCCTGGGACGAGTTCCAAATAATTTCAAAATTGCTATCAGAACAGTACTTTGGTTATACATTAAAAAATCTAAAAACATAATCTGCAGTGTTTCATGGGGTCATTAATTTGAATTATGGAAACCTAATTGCCTAGGATCTGGTCCATAAACCAGCGCGCTCCTCCAGCGGGGTGGAAAAGATCACAAAGTATCCGCGCCAGGAAGCTTGGAAGGCTGTCAGAACCTGCTCAGACGTCACCGTTTCTTTCAGAGCTCTGGCTGTTTTGCAAAACCTCTGATAAACTGTAACCGTGACCTCAGAGGCAGGCGCGCGCGTGTGTGTGTGTGTGTGTGTGTGTGTGTGTGTGCACACTGGCCCGCACATGCACATGTGTGTGTAGCTTTTTCCTGGCCTGCCTTGTACACTGAGATGCTGGCATTGCAAGAGACCACAACTGTCACCTCCTCTAGTAATGCAGGTGTTCTAGCTTTCTAATGGTAATTAAATAACTGGAGCTGACTCGCCCTGCACGGTGTAAGAGTGTACACACGTGAGCACTTCTTTGTACCATATGTGTACAGTTGAATACTTTTCTTTTTTCTAATTCTAATTCCAACTATGCAAATCAGCACAAAGTTATTTCAGATGCTGGTAATGAATACATTACTGACCAAGTCCTATTTTAAGATAGACTTTTTCTTCTACTTTTTATTTTTCTTTGTTTGTTTGTTTGTTTTGGGACAAGTCTTGCTGTGTAGTTTAGGCTTGCTGTAGGTAGCTGTGGCAGACCTTGAACTCCTGGTGGTTCTCCTGCCTCAGCCTCCCATTGCTAAGATTACAGGCATGTGCTACTATAGTCAGTGTAAGATAGACTATTTTTTCTAAAAAGGATGACAATGCAATAATTTTTCTCCATCTTTTTTTTAACTCTCCTAAACATCTCTTTTCTTAGATGTGGATGATTCCAGTGAAAAGCTCTTTGTATTGTTCACCTCATTGTACCAATACCCTGCACTTTGGGCAATGGACCTAGAATTAAAAAGTCTAATTTGGATATTTCATCATAGTTTACTTTATATTATTCCCTAATGAAGTCCTAGGGATGGAACTCAGGGCTTGACACATGCTAGGCCAGTACTGGCCTGCTGAGCTGTTCCCCACCCCACAAGATTAACTTGGAATTCTTTCTATGAAAAACATAAGGTACAACTACAAGCCACAAAATAAATATGAGCCAGTGGGTAATATTACAAGAGTAAAAGTGACATCGTAAGAATGCCCACACAGAGAAAACTTGTCCATAACCAAAGCCAAAAAATAAAAAGAAACAGGAAAGATAATTATTTGAAGTGAAACAGTCTTACAGATTTCTTTCGCGTGTTTGGTGGGCTGTAACCATCTATTCCCGTGGGCTCTGGATTCCAAACACTAATTAACAAACCCATGCTACACTCCTGGGTGGGTAGGAGGAGAGGCGGGCGTGGTGCAGGCAGCTCATGCAGCTTCGAGGATGGGCCCTTGGACTGAAGGACCAGTCAGCCCCACGATGTGGTGTAAGAAAGGCCTCTTTATTCAGGCCTGCCCTGCCCGCAAGCTGGTGGCTTTACTGCCCTCACCATGAGGCTCTAGACACAGAGAGCGACCATCCAGCTGCAGGGTTTCTTAATTGACTTTATTTGTTTTTGGTGTCAAAGTAGGTTTCCTCCAATGAGTAGGTGGCTCAGTGTGAATTCCAAAAGAAAACAGCTTCTAAAAGGGCTTTTGGTACTTAGAGGTTTTGGAAAAATGACGAGAAGAGCATTTTCCTGGAGTAAATATTATTCCTTGGAACAGATCAGGTTTTGACTCTAACAACAACAAAAAAGTTAACAAAAATTCCGTACACCAGCAACTTCTGAGAAATTACTTTCTAGTGACATTAAAACAGTAAATAACCAGCCTGATTTACAGCTGTTTTTTCTTCTGGCTGAAAATGTGCAATGTATATGACCTGAATACACATTCTTGTCTCGAATGGTCTGCCACACACATTTCTACCCACTGTGAAGGCAAACACATTTTGACTAATATTATTGCTTATGAAAATTTTCCCAATGACTTGAAACCCTAACTCTGTGTTTTCTTTTAAACACTCACCAGTTATAAATGGGCAATTGTTAAACCATTCGCTATTTCTCTTAGGGTTACCTTAAGAGGTTTAAAGTCAGAAATCTAGCTTTTCGAATACTATGAATTTTCCATTTTCTGTTCAAGAATAGCACTTAGAAAGAATGGAATCCTTGAGAGGGGGAATTTTTAAGAAGGCCCCTTAGCTGCCAAAGCGGGTCTCATTAACATTTCCCAGTGAGGGAGTTTCATATGCACAAAGAAAGAACTTGGGTCAGTTTGTCTGCTCTTACATTTTAAAACTGTTGGCGAAACCAGTACTTGTTTGGTTAGCATGCGGATTCACACAAACAATAAAAATACTCTAACCTATGACCCTAGTGTTATAGATGTAATTTGGCTAGAACATTTCTTTGGAAGCAAGATACAGTTCTCAAAAATCATTTTATATATGGCATATAGGAAAACTTTATATGGAATGTGAAATGTTTTACGCATAAATCGCACTCCAGATGTGGGTGATGAATCCCGGAGGAGGTGAGCAGGGTCTGTCTCCGGCTCTCAGAGGCCTCGCTCGGAGCCCACCCTGGGTCAAGGCGAGGTGTCCGTCAGTGCTGGCACCGCCCGCAGTCCGGGGCTGCCGGGCGCCCCATGGGAACCTGTAACAACAGCATCTTGATGGGACCTTCCTCCGAACCTCGAGGCAAATTACGACGAGGAAATGCAGCGTGGCAGCGTCTGACTGTGTGAGCCAGCCGGAGCTGCGGTTCTGTTTTGCCATGTGCTGATTACATGACTGGAGAGGTGTTTGACGAATCGAGCGTTTTGTGAGGGAAATACTGTTGCTGGTTCCCACACTATGGCTCTTGGCTCTTAGTCGCCTTCCTATAGCTGTTTGGTAAGTAAGGCGGGAGCTGGGCCTCCACCAGCTCCATTTCCTCAGAGCAGGCTGGCTTCTCCGTAGGGTGCTCGGAGGAAGTGGAGGACAGGGTCCATGCTTCCTTCTTCCATTGTTTGCAGTTTTCCTGGACTGTTCCAGGAAGCAGCTCTTCCTCCCACAGACTGTCGTCCCCAGTGTGTCTCTCTCCTACTGGCCCTCACCCTGCGAGGTGTCACAGCAGACAGCCAGGGTTTCCTCCCTGGCAGTTCAATTCCCCGCCTCCCACTCATTGCGTGGGCCTGCACCTTCTACATCTTTAACTGCTTGCCTTTGTTTCTCCAGCCTTGGGGATGGTACTTCTTAGATTATTTTCGGTTTTTGTTTTTGTTTTTGGCACCAGGGATTGAACTTGTGCACTTCCCAAGCAGGCACTTAGGCCACTGAGCTTAACCTCTGGCCCCCTTATTTCATCTCCCCTTCTTTTTCACTTAGCCAATCAGCTCACTCATGTACCAATAGCCTGTATTCAAGTTTCTCTGCTGGATTACCTGGGATGGTTTCTGTTTCCCAGACTTGTTCCTGGCTGATACAGTGAGAGCTAGAACTACCTACTCAGGTTTTTTTTAAATATGGATCAGATGAGATATTTTATGTCAAGTGACCATTACAAGGTGTCTGGTCTGAATATGTTGCCCAGAATTCATGCATGGGGAAATTAAGTCACACAAGTAGACTCCTTTCTCATAGAAAGTACAAAGATGTTCTGGAATAGTAACAGCAAGCAGGCTAGTTCTAAAAGCTTGGCTTAAAAGCATAAGTCAAATAAGTTAACCATACGCCTCCTTTCTCTCACCCTAAAATCTGCCTTGTTGGGAGAACTTATTCATCCTCCAAACAACCCAGAGGTGTAAGTTATCTCTTTAGAAATGAGGTCTTTGAACCAAGAGAACTCCGGCATCCCACCTGTCAGCACAGATATGAACTCATGGAGAAATTTATGACTAAAAGCTCCCTGCTGCTCTTCGTTTGTCTTTTAGCAATTGTGAAATGGTACAGCTGGAGTCTTCTTTGCATACTGGAGTAGCTTCTATTCCTCGTCTCCCAGTTTTAGTGGTCACAATAATAGCCCTATGATGTATCATCAAAAGATTACACAATTCTTACTGTGAATCATAATCCAGTAAAAATTTAATCCAATAAACATTTATAAATGCTCTTCACCCATAGTGAACCCTGACTTTATAAACAAAGTCAAGATTTTTTATTCTCTCATTCTCTTCTAACACCACAATATTCAAATGTTGTCACTCCTATATCATTATTTATGCTGGATCTATTTTTATTTCATATTTTTGCTGAAGCTATTCCCTAAATCTCTCTACACAGCTTAAATAACATTTTCCCAGTAGGATATGTCTTGTTAATTCTTAGTATGGTTATTGCAAGTTCTTGTAATACAGCAATTAATTTTTCTTTAGCCAGCTCATTTAAATTATTTTTATGAAAGTTTATGACACAAGCCATGTTTATGTCATGACCTGTCACTACTTAGGCTTAAACATTTGTCAGCTGAACAATGGTTAGTGTTTGATGACAGTTTATTTCTGGAAGTTTATCAGTGTTTACGAGCTGCAGGTCGGCCTCTTCGTTTTTAGTTCTCCTTCGTGAGGGTGATGGCCTGAGTGGATGACACAGGTTGTTGCCTCAAAGTAGCTAAGACTCTGGGTACAACCACGTACTTTAGAATATTGATGGCGGGAGCAACTGCAGAGCAGGAAGCCCCTGAGCCTAGAGTGAACCAAACTTGAGTTTTAAAAAGACCTTAGTGATTCCTGATTAATTTGCTGCGGTAGGATGGTATCAGCTGTAATTCCAGCACGTGGGGAGACTGAGGCAGAGAATCACACATCTGTGCACAGCTTGGACAATTTCGCCACTTAGTAAGAGTCTGTCTTGAAATAAAAAATTGAAAAAAGGGTAAGGATGTAGTCAATGTAAAGATACGGTGGATAGAGCCACAGTACCAAAAAAAGTAACCTTATTATCTTCCCTATGCCAATAGGCCTAAGTCTGAACACTTTAAAAGGATGAGAAAAATAGACATGTATAAAAACACAACATATGCATGTGCTCTGACTTTGAGGATACCAAGACAATTTGGAATGTGTAAAGATTTACGATAACTTCCTTGCTGTCTGTCTTATAGGATGCATGTGTTGTCTCTTACTGTTAATCCATAATTGGGTCATAAAATCAAGGAGTTACGATGGTGGAGAAAGTGAAATATACTAAAAAGCCAGCAAGCATGATTCATTCATTTGAAACAACATCTTTTTACAATGTACTTGGAACTATAGTACTGTTCTTGGAATCAAGTTTCCTAGCAATTCTTTATATTTCTTTTCCATTAGAGGGTACAAAATTTTCAAAGAAAAAAAGACATAGTGATGGTAAACTCAGTAGGTAAAAACATATGATACAAATAACAAATGAACCACAGATAAGAATCTTGCTGTAATTTTCATTCTTGCAAAGTATCTTCAACCAGGCTTCTAAAGTTGACAAAAACGAAAGGAAGAAGGTAGGGGCCAAGCATCTTAGGCTGACTCTGTTTTTTAAAAATTATGCATGAATGATTTATTGCCAAAAACATTTCAGATAAGGCAAGTTTGTAAAATTCTGTGTGAAGATTTGTTAACAGAAACATCTTCTGAGCTGTAAATCACGTTTGTGGAAAACAACTAAGTTAAAATTTCAAAATATTTGCATGGCGTTAGAAATTCATAACTTTCTAAATTTAAGTAGTTTCAAGACTTGGCTTACATGAATTTTCTCTGTCTCTGAAAAGTATAAAAAGTATGGCTACTAGTTTTTAGGGTTCTTTTTTCCTTATGAACAAAAAGATGGAGCTATACATCATTTTTAACTACAGATTATTTTAGTGGCTTCCAACACATAAAACAAACACTAATAATCACAATTGCTCTGTTTTATGTTAATTAATTTTCCATTGCTGATGTAACACATTACCATAAACTTAGTAGACTAAAATAATATAAATTTCTCATCACATGCTTCTGGAATTCAGAAGTCAAAATGGCTCTAGGAGACTAAAGTCAATGGCAGGCATAGGGCGCCCTCTGAAGGCTGTGGAGCATATTCTGTTTCTTGACTTCTCAGCTTTAGCAGCTGCCCACATTCCTTGGCTCAAGGCCCCTCCTCTTTCTTCCTTAAGTCAGGTCACAGCGCATTGGGTGTCATATTACATCAGTTTAAATCTACCATCTGCGTTTGCTTCTTATTCCCCTCATGTCTTTGTGCTTTGAAAGATCCTAGTGAATCATGGACTATACAAATAATCCAGGGTAATGTCCTGGTCTCAACTCTTAACCTCATTACGTCTGCAAAACCCCATTTTCTACATTGAGTGACACAATCACAGGGTCCAGGGATCACCCTTGTGCTTCCTACTTTTTGGGTAAATACTTGAGAGATACTCATTTAACTCAGCACCTGATACCAAGGTGCACAATCCTCCCAATCAGGATGCTCGGACCTGGCTTTACATCCTTAAATTTTTAAAGTTATCCTTATGTTTGTTTTCATGTAAAGGTGACTTCACATATGTGCTTACAATGAGCAGTTTATCCAGGTAGGCAGTTATAAGACTTCTGGTAAGCAAAAGAGTCAAGCATGAGAAGAGTCAGGGAACAAGATATAATAAAACTAGTGAAGGCCAGAGGGACAGAAAGGGAACAAAAACTAAGGAAGGAGGACAGTCTCTCAAAGCAGAAGGCAGCCCAGAGCTGTCCCTTCACGCATATAAATGGGATGCAACCCTGTCTCCACTTTGATTTGAATTCCATAAGGCCCATTGCAGTCTCCGAACTCTGGAACTGTGAACTAATCTAGTATGGTTGGTTTAAGTTGCTCAGGTTGTGGTGATTTGTTTCAGCAGCAATAGGTAGTTAATGTAATAGGCCAATTGTCCATTTCATAAACTACATTTTAACATAGTTATTCACTGTTACCACGCTGCAGGATCTGCTCTTCTATTTCTCCATGCTATAAACAGCCACTTCCTGCAATGAGACAAAAAGAAAAGAAGGAAAAGTAGCGTCAGTGTAGCGTTCTCACGGGAGCCATGGATGTACTTTATTTGGAATCAATACTCTTTCCTATTAGTGACAACGTGACACAGTCATAGCAAAACCTATGTTACTCCTCAGTGCTGGCTTTGACCCTTAGGATTCAGTATTCAAGTGAAATCTCAATAGTCTTCTTTTGCTTCTTTTTATTTATTTTTTAAAAATAGTCTTCTTGCAACTTTACAATCAAAATGTTAAATTTCATTGCAAAGAGTAGAAACTCACTACATTTCACTGCAAAAATTATACAGCAGCACCTAACAGGGAGCTCCCACCTGAGGCTGCGTTACCCTCACCAAATAAACTTTAACACATGTTCGATAGTATTGCATGGTAGTTACTAAAATTACATTTAGTCATAACAAAATGAATAATTTCATTTGATGGTAAAGAATACTTCATTTGAGAATTCTTTGTAAGATCTGTTTTACTAATTTACAAGAATGTGTAAATATATGTGCTTAAACAAAGGGTGCTAGTTGAAGTGTCTGTATCTGTGCATAAGTGGTTGAATGGCAGTGATGAATATGCAGAGAGGCCTCCAGAGAACAATGACTTGGGAGAGGGTCTCTATTCAATAACTCCTTTTACAGTTGTGTCTTTAGTATCTGTCTCTCTTAGGCAAAGTACAAATTGTAGTGAAATTATTTTTCCTGTGCCTCACAATCCTACAGGCTATCTACTATCCAGACACTAAATTCTTTTCATATTTATCTCATTGTCATGGTACCAATGTCATGACAGCTGGTTGGAGGTCAGTGACTGTCGGATGAAGTTAGAGAACTTCCATACTCTAAGTGCTAGAGAGGAAAATCACATGCTGCTAAGGACACAGAGTTACGTGATTCTGCTAATGGCAATGAAAACATTTTCAGTTGCAAATCTTACATGTCAACCAATCCCTCGGGTTTTAAGAGAAAACCCCCCCTGTACTTGTGTGGATGTGCTCGGTGTTTGCCTGTGAAAGAAGCACTGTTGCTCACTTACATGGGTTTCTCTAAATTAAAAAGATCCAAAGAGCAGATATTATGTGTGATTTTGTAGATAAATAATAATATGTACAAAGAACGATCAAAATCACAGTGAATATTTAACTTTAAAATAATTTTATAGTAAGAGACATGCCAAGAATGATAGGGTAAGTATATCTGAAGCGAAGGGGGCGTTTTGAAGGAGATTAACAACAGTGTATGGTTACTGTAATAAATGTTTACTTTAACAATTTATCATAGTTTTGATCACACCAGATTGATTGCCAGTTACAGAAATTTCTGTCAAACAAAAATACTACAGTGTGTCCTCATCTTCCTTATTCATTGGGCCTGGCACTGTATGACCTCCAGTTCTCCTCAAAGTCAAAATGACCATGAAAAAGTACTTTGCATCAACTCAGGACACTGAGGCAGACAAAACATAGCAAGTGAATAAACTTGCAAGAAGACATTCTTCTGAAAGTGTCAAAAGCAATGTAAGAAATGCACTTGAAGTAAAGTGGAACTATTTTGAGAGAATTAATGGTGATGTGTCTCTTATAGCAATAAATTTTTATTGAAATAGCCAGTGTGTTTTGATCATGACTTGTATGCATGCAGACAACGTGCCTTCAGAGGACCCCAACTTCCATGTTGCACCACACACTGTGATTTCTTGTCCAACATCCCGCAGTGTGGCTGCTATTTTACAATGTTCTTCTCAACAGACATATTTAGCAGTGTGGCACACTTCTTGAATTATATTTCTGTTTCATTTAGTAGTCAATGTATTTTTAATCTGTTTTAAGAATCATCTGAAGTCACAGTGGCCTAAATAAGGATAACTGGTTCATTTTATTCTTCAAACAGATGTGACAGCAGCAATTTTTGTCTCAGCTTCTGGAATTTTTCCAGAGGAGCACTGCATGCATACATAGGCCGTGCTGTGCACGGCTGAAGGGGAACTCTTTACCCTGTGGACATAACAGACTGGGAAGTTATTCATTACAAATGGTGACTAAGTTTCTTAAATGTTACAAGCGTTCCTAAGAGACTCAAAGGTGTTGTACTGGGCAGTGGGTCCCACTGATAACTTTATATAAAAACTGTGGCCAACTCTGCCCCTTAAATCTGCTGAACTAAGAAAGGCTGAGTTAACTTTTCTGAGTAAATAGACAACTAGGTTAACCATGAGTGCCAGTTGGTTTTAGGCATTCAACAACAAGCAAAGAACCTTGACGGAAAGGAAACAAATAGAATTGGCCGGATGGTTACTCCAACTTCCTGCTTACTTGCAATTTCTCAATCAGAAGCATAGGAAGAAGGATGACAAGTAGAACCTGGAAGGTTCTGAGTGGAGAAGACAGAAATCAGAAGTTGAGAGGGTCATGAATGCACAGTGGAGTTCCAGATAGGAGAGCTATAAAGAGAAACATTCCAGAAATATGCTTAAAGTATGTTTTGCATTTTTCCTGAGAATGAATCTGTGCTGATACAGCATTCAAGTGCACGATGCTGAAAGGGGATAATTAGGAACTCATGACCTGAATAGTTCCCAGAGGTGACATGATGCGAACATACGAAATCTGGCCACTGACAGCCTCTTGTGACAACTCCTGAGGCCAAGCCTCAGCAGCAGGGCAGAGGGCACTATGAGTAAGCCTATTCAAAGCCAACCAAAGAGCTAAGGAGAGACTTACAAAGATCAAACTGATGTGCAAATAGCTTACATTACCTGAAAATATGGCACTTTTTTTTTACTGGTACCGGGGATCGAACACACAACCACATGCTTGCAAGGCAGGCACTTATGCCGCTGAGCTAAATCCCCAGCCCAGATATAGCACTTTTTAAAGGAAAACAATGGAGTCATTCCCAATTCCAGCACATTAATAAAAGACTAGATTTGACAAGAAGGTGCATAACAGATGATGCACAAAGAAACAGAAATGAGAAAGAACTTGGCACTAGAAATTAACAATATCGTTAGAATTCATAAACTGTTGCTCACTACTCAGAAAGCGAGTATAATAAACTATGAAGTGATGGAAGCAAAGGAAAAGCATAGATGTACAAAAGCCTTTGTCCTGTATTCTGCTTTGTGTTAAGAAAGAATGATATTTAAGTTAAAATGCACATACTATCTCATTTTATAAAATAAATACAGGGAAAACAATGCAGGGAAGATGTGACTATTTCCCTACACAGAGTCCAAAGGAACAGGATAGAAACACTGGGGAAACATAAGCCAGGTGACGGAGAGGCGGAAAGAGCCTGCACGGAAGCGTGGAGCTCTGGTGCTTGGATCCGCACTGTGTTGCACAGAGCCTACAAACGAAGGACTAGCCAAAATCAACTCGAATGCAGGGGCGCGCAAGATGGAATATAAGGAAAAACAGACGAGCTTTATTACAAGTAATTACAACCACACCGACAGAAGTAGGGCAGGAAAGATTCAAACAACAGCTAACTACAGCAGTATGGATAAAACCCAAAAAGCTCCTGTGTAGACAAACATCACACGGCAGTTTATGTTTTCAGGGGGGTACAACTTTAAAAATATGAAATTACTTTGCATGCATGCAAGGACAGAGCAAGAATTAAATACTTTGAGCACCACGGGAGCTAGATTTTTACTAGAGAGGAACACAGAGTTACAAAAACTGGCGCAGGGGGAAGACTATGCAATCTGTCCCAAAACGCGGGACTGTATACAAGGTGCTGGAATGAGGCATCGCTTTCGGGGTGCACACAGATGGGGAAGTGCAGTAATACAGAGGTCCGTGAGTGTGCACACATGTGCACAGCTTTCCACATTCCTTAGAAACGGGTTTAGAAATAGTGACACCTCAGTAACTCTGAGAGTATAAAGGAACCAGAGGCCTCCGAGAAACCTGAGACCTAGGTTGGACAGGAAAAATGCGGAAGGAGTTGGGAACGTTTTGTTGTGCCAGAAAACAAGGAAGGATTCCCACAATGATACAGAGATGTGGGAAAAACTCAGAACCCAGCCCGAAGGAAAGGATTCCATAGTCAAGTTCTGGAAACTCTGAGCAATCAAGTAATTAAAAATAGTGAGAGATTATAATCTACATAAAATACATACTCATAAATCCATACTGACATGAATAAATAGTTGGAAATATAAATCAAAGAGGTATAAAAGGCATCCCTTTTTATAATTAAAATCTTATTAAGTGTAGATGTGAAGAAACTACAAGATCACCATTTTTCAAATATTATAATAATAATCTTTGCAAAATAACTCTGAAAAATACTGAAATTAGGAGTGAAGCTATGTTGAGAAGCAAATATTAACATAGTATCAATGTATCTCCCCACGTGATACTTAATTACAAAGTACTAACTTGACCATGGAGTTGTCATCTTAACAAGAAATCAAAGTTAACAGCACTTTATAAAAATCAACAGGGGATCAAGAGTTGGACGGAGCAGGAGGACTGTGAGGGTAAAAGGACAGAAAAGAATTAAGCTGGGTTCTGTCCTTACACGAACGCATCATGATGAATGCGACCTTTATGTACTACAAACGTGTCCTAATAAAAATATATAATCAATAAGAAAAAATAAATTAACAATGAGTAATTTCTTAGATGATGCTTTGACTAGGATATAACATTGTTTCTCTGAAACTTTTAAGAATACAATAATATAAATTTTGTATAAAATCCTTAAGGAAAATACATACCAAATGAATCTTTCCTGTCTGGTTTTATCTATTTATTTTTTCTAATTTTAATTAGTTAATTAATTACTTTGGAAGGAGCTTTGAAACAGAGTCTTGCTAGCAGCTCAGACTGGCCTTGAACTCACCACGTAGTTTAGGCAGGCCCCACACTCATGGTGATTCTCTTGCTTCAGCCTTCTGAGTGCTGAGATTACAGGCATGAGCCACCATGCCCAGCTCCCTGTCTGACGTTAATTAGTGTACTATTGCCGTGATTCTTACTCGAGACAGACACTGTAAGTCATGAAGCTACAGATAACATCTTCCTTAAACACAGGCTTAAAAGTTCTGAAAATACAGTAATAAATGTAATCTAGCAACACAAGGAACTAATAAACCATAAGGAAGCTGAATTTCTAACAACATTGCAAAGTTAGTTTATCCTTTGAAACACCAATTAATTAATTTTGTTCATGTAGATGGTTACATCTGACACAACTCATCAAGCCATACTTAAGTTGGGGCATTTCTTTTACTAAATTACAGTTCAAAACAATTGGACACTGCAGCAGAACACTTTTTAAAACAACAAAATGATAACAAAAGAGGAAAAGATTGTGCTTGTGCTACAGCTCTGGTCTGCCATTTCCTGCAGCCCTGCCTTCAAACAGGTCTATACTTCCTCGCTGAGAATTCTTCTACCCAGGTGAGCTCCGGATAACGTGGCCCCCGACTCCTCCACCTGAGCTGTGGAAAGGGAGGTGTATCCTGAGAACACAGACGTGTCCGGGACTCCAAGTGCACGTTCTCGTTCCAGAAGAAGCCCATGAAGCCAGAAGAAACAAACACACAAACTGTATTAGTCACTGTCCAATCACTGAAAAAGATACCAAACCCTTAAAATTTAAAAAGGGAGAGGTTTGACTAGAGGCTCACGGTTTGAAGGAATTCAGTCCCTAACAGGCTGGCTCCAAGGTGAGAGGGCATCGGAGAAGCCACGCATCCCATGGCATCTTGGAAATGGACAGAGAAGGGAGGAGCCAGGGACAAGAATGAGCTCTCATGTCACACGTCCAGTGACCAGCAGGCCCCACGTTCTGGGACGTTTGTGGTTAGCTAAATGGAATGGATGTTCAACCATGAAATTAGTTTTTTATATTTGTACATAAAATTTGCATATCTTCCCCTAATAAAATGAACTTGGATTGTGGAGTAGGCATGATATTACTGTGTTTCCTTCTTCTCTCTCTCTGTCTCTGTCTCTGTCTCTGTCTCTCTCTCTCTGTTCACAGTATATAAAAAAAAATATGTAATTGAGATAAAACACCTTGCAGAAAGAATTCCTGGCACCTTCGTTCTTATCTTGGTGTGGTGCCTCTGGTTGGCACTGTTTTCTCATTAGCATTTTTTTACTTTATTAATTCACATATGAGTTAAAGTCTGATTTTTACTGTAGATTTGTATCAAGGCTTTTCTGTTTTAAGAAATAGGCAATGTGAATGGCCACATAATGAATCTAAACATATGTTCCATCTTTCAATCTTGCCCCCAAACAATGATGAACTCACAAAACATTATTACTCTTATTTGAAGTCACCCATTTGCACATCTAAGGAATGAATTTCCTACTGACTGTCCAGATGTGACCTTGAAGAGCTGCTGCACATGAAGAAGGCACCCAGAGGGGCTTCATGACATGCTCAAAAGTAAAAGTGGACAACAAAATTCAGTTCAACCTGATCTCACGTAGGTTTCTAATTTTTAAAATTACTGTGTTGTTTTATTATAGCATTACTGTGTTTTTTATTGTATCTGTTTAGAATAAACAGAAAAAATGTAAAGAAGTAATTCTTTTTATAATTGAAGTCATTTTAATTTTTATTCTTTTGTTTTTATACACAAGCACAACCAGACATGGTTGTAATATAGCAATCAAAGTAGCTACAGCCTCTTCTCTGTCCCAATGGAAAAGCACAACTGCGTGTTGATTCTAGAATATTCTTGTCATCTTTGTTTCTTCTACATCTTTAACTATCTTTTTGCAATGAAGTTGACATTCCAAATCCATTTCAAATTATTCCAAACATCTTCAATAGCAAAAGAGGCAGTGAGAAATCCTCAGAAATGAAAATGTTGCTCAGCAAAGACAAAAAGAGGCAATTCCAAAACAGGAAAAAAAAACCCATTAATATTGTCATCATTTCAGGTACCCAATTCAGTCTGATAATATGAAAGGGAGCTGGAATTTAATTTGTACTTGTACACTAATAATCGTAAGTAAATAATCTGATCAAGCTGAGTCTATTAAGTACTGTGCAGTCTCTTTTTCTGGTGTCTTCCTTGCCTGTAGTTTAATGTGTGAGTGAGGAGAGATTGAGAATTACACCATTACCACTGGTATTTGTTAATGAACCCTTAAATTGGCCACTACCATTACAGTCTATTTATTTTGCCTCTACTGCAGTGACACTATTATTGAAATAGACAGCACAATTAATTTACTTCAGTTCTCTAACGTGTTTGGGTTAAATCCAGTTAAAATGACTGTCAAAAATAATACCACTCTCTGGACCGGAAACAAGATAACTTTACAAAAACAAAATCTAACAAAGAGTGCCCATTCTCAAAGGGCAGAGGAGAGGGAAGTTGGAGGAAGAGAAGGAGGGTGCCTTTGTTTCAAGCCCAGACACAACAGACAAAGAAATCAGAGGACGAGCACCTGGGCCACTGCTGAGCCTCACTGCCAGCAGGGATGGCAAACCCTTCACCAATCTCTGATGTTAAAGATCGGTGATGATTTCTGAGAGATACATTTCTCTTTTTACCTACTAACATACCCTGGGCTACTGACTTTTATACAATAATTAATTTTTTCTTTTTTCTATGCAAATATTCATTGTGCATTGCAGCCATATGATAAGGCCAGACTTAACCAGTTAAACAGGAAGACATAACACAAAGTTATATGTTTATTACCAGAAGGTTTTAAATTTGTACTTTTGGTAATTTCCATTTCCAAGTACATACTACCCATTCAGCTATTGACTCTTTTAATTATGTATTTGACACTGAGTTTTAAGTAAAATTATGAAGCAAATGTGGTTTTACCTAGTTTACGAAGAGATTTAATACAATGTCACATTTTGCTATTCATTTTGTCATTACTATGGATATTTGTTCTCAAAGACAAAATAGAAAAGAGTGTTTTTACAAAGCGGTCAAATCAAAGAGAACAAATCAAATTCTTGAAATTTTACATAAAAGAGATTTTACATTCTTCTACTGAAACAAGAGAATTAAGAAACAAAATTTTGAGGATTTTTTTTTTTTTTTTTGCCTGTCTCCACATCATTAGATCAAAATGCTTTGTATGTCATTCTCTGAAACCCAATTGGCTTCGGGATTAAATGCTGGAGCTCTGAATGGGAGATTAGATGTTTTCGCGGTAGAAGAGCACAAGGTGAAAAGTTTGCGCACTTGCAGTTTACAAGGTAATTAGAATGCCATTGATAAAGCCAAATCACTTTGAATGACTAACTCATAAGGTGGCCTGAGCAAAATAAAGTTGGGGACAAAGTAAAAAGACCAAGCAGGTCACACCTGCTTAGACACTGTAAGGTTACTTCACACATAAGACCAATGAAGGAGGGAGTGCCATTGGAAATCAAAATAGTTTTGTACCACTGACTAAATGCTGGGGATCCATCTAGCTAGCTAGCTAGCTCGCTATCTGCCTGGCATAACATACAGAGAAAAATCTTTTTCCCTGAGGAAAAAATTAATAATGTTACACAGAAAGATTTTCCAGAATTTTATGTCTTCTGCTATTCTCTCTCCTGCATGTTAAATGCTAGGAAATATCTATTTCACAATTCACTTCTGAATATTTTTAGGTATTTTCCTTTTAGATAACTGAACAAGCAACTTATGTTCATTATAAAAGAATTTAAAAATCCAGATAATCAGGTAAGGATATATTTCACCTTACATACGCTCTCTGCACTCCAAAATATTCTATTTTAAAAATTATTGTATATGTTACACATGTCTATATTCATAAATTTCTCAAGTATCAACTAGAAATCAAAGAATATACCAGTGAAGGAAGCAAAACAAAATCTGCTGGCCCAATGACGTTTAAATGAACAAGCCAAACGAAAATTAAAACAAACCCAGTACAGTACTTTGCATGATGTTAAGTGCTACAGAGCTAAAGGAAGCTGGCAAAGGAGGTAAAGAATACCGAAGACTGGGCTGTAAACAGCAACCAGAAGATGTTTTATGGAGCCGGGCACTGAGCGGAGCCCCGAAGAGCAGTAAGGAGCAGAGCTGTGCAGACATCCCCTGAAGAGTGTTCCAGGCTACGAAAGGGCTGACATTACGGAATTCCCAGTGGGGCGGGGGGAGAGGCCAGCGTCCAGTACTCCCTGATCTCTCTGGTTATTTCCCCTTTAACTCAGGGGCTACTTAGAGAGCGTGTGTTTACTTTCCAAATGTTTGGGTTTTCTTAGACATCTCATTGCTATTGATTTCCACTTTGAGTTTTACTGTGATATTAGATTATAAGATTATAAAAGAGGTTTAACATGTGTTACATTCGTTTGTCATGGTTTCACTCCTTTTAAATGTGTTAAGGCGCATGTTAGGGCCCGGAACGTGATCTATCTTGAAAGTACCCTGCACACTTTTAACTGTTGGTTGTATTCTATCAAAGTCAGCTCCCAGGCTGTTGATATTGGTCAGATGTGTTTATTTGAACTAATTTTTACATTTTAGTTTATTATTTCTCAAAAAAAGAAAAACTCATTTTCTATTAAAATCCATTTTACTTTTGAAATGATTTATGTTTTCCTTTAGTTTTGTCAATGTTTTACTTCTCCTGTTTTAAAATTCTGTTTTTTAAAATAGACATAGTAGAAAATATTTTATCTTTCTACTGAAAAGAAATTTATTTTAAAAATTCTTTTTACCCTTAACAATATTCTTCACTCTGAGGTTGTAAATCTGTTTTTAACAGATCCATCACACGCTTCTTTTGCTTATTATTTTCATGGCAGTATTTCTCCTCTTCACACGTTTGCTGTTTAATGACATACTTCGTGGTTTCGAATCTCTTGAATTTTTCTATATATAATTACCTCAACTACATCTCTGACAGACAGCGTATACCTGGATCTTATTTCGGTCCCTTTGAACTATATTTTTAAATTGAATGTTCAGTTCCTTCATTGCTAATGCAATTATCGTGAAGGTTGGATTGAGAGTGATACTTTATTGCAGGACTTCCATTTGTCCTACTTACTGACTTTTGTTCCTCCTTTGCATTTTTTCGAGTATTTGAATATTTATTAATGTTTTACATAATTTCTTCAGGGTCTGATTATGTTTTCCAGGCTGATTTCACACTGCTGGGCCCAAGCTGTCCCGAGCCTCAGCCTTTCATGTAGCTGAGAGTAGAAAAGCAAACCAGCATCTCTGGCTCTTAGTATTTTAAAATATAAATTAATTTAATTTTAATGTATTAGCTATAGATACATGCATTTATTTTTATTAGAGTGCAAATACATGGCTTTTAATAACTAATATGCAATTAATAGTGTATCACTTTGCATAAATTGTAGAAAGAGTACAAGTGTATAACTCCACTGCCAAAGAGCTGATTATCTCTATGAAGGTTTCATGCATATTACTTCTATATCATATACACATGCATGTTTACGTAAGATATATATATATATATATACACAAAACATATCCAGTCAGTTACAATTTGTGGTTCACACAGATAGAGAACTAACATTTTGTGTTTATCTGGATACTTACAATTTCTAGTGTTCTGCATCTCTTCCAGAGAGAACAATTTGTAGCTGATACTATTTCACTTTGGATTAAATAAACTGATTTGGCTTCATTTAGTGTTTCTTAAAGAGCCAATCTACTGTTGATTTTTTTTTCATATATTTTGAATTTCTCTTATTGGTTGAATTTGGTGTTAGAGCTATATGACATATTGACCTCTTTATTATTATATTTCCTTGTCTTAAGTCTACCTGTCTTAAACAGTAAGACACAAATCAAGATTACTAAAGATACACTAGTGTTGTAAAATATTTACTATATTGGAGTTGTGTTTTAAATTTTATTTTAAAGAGAAAAAAACAGAATTTCAAAATAAGATAATAGGAGAGTAATAATGATTAACACATAGCAGGCTGCTATCTTTAAATTGTTACTCAAAGTAAAAAATATAGGTATTTAATTGTCCAAATAATATTGGCACAAACTTTTATTTTCAATGAATTAAGAGTCATTAAAAGTATAACTAACTTCTCTATCTTGCATATGTATTTGTTTTTGTCTTCCTTCTTTTCTTCTTTTCCCTTCCCAACTTTTCTCTCTTTTGAACAGTTTCTTCACATTTCACAATGTCTACTCTACATTCTGGATCTTATTTGCTCTTTCAGTTCCTCACATCAGGGAGACTATGTTGCTTACACATGTGAGTCTGATTTATTTTACTTAATGAGTATGGTCTCCAGTTGCATTCATTTACCTTTTTATGGCTGAGTAGTACTACATTGTATAAAAAGACCACCTCTTTTTATCCATTCCTTGGTTGATAGGTTTTTGGGTTGGTTCCAAGATCTAACTATTTCAAATGGTGCTGCTATAAACATGGGTACACTTATACCGCTGTGGTATGATGTTTTAAATTCTTATGAGAAGATATCCAGCAGAGGTATAGGTAGGTCAAATGGAACCACTAGTCTTAATTTTTTTGAGAAATTTCCACACTGATTTCAACAGTGGTTATACCAGTCTACACTCCCATCAACAGTAGAGAAGGGCTCCTTTTTCCCCACAGCCCTTCCAGCATTTGTTATTGGTTGATTTCTTGATAATACTCATTCTTTCTAGGGTGAGATGAACTGTCGGTGATGTTTTTAATTCTTATCTCTCAAATGACCAGTGATGTTGAACATTTTTATATATGTATTTGCTGTTTTGATTTCTTTATCTGAGAAGTGTGTCTTCATCTCAGCTGCCCATTTTTACATTGGGTCTTTAAATCTGGGAGGACTGATTATTTTGAGTTACTCACATGTTCTCTATATTAATCCTTTGTCTGAGGAACAGCTGGGAAAACATTGTTTCCCACATTGTGGGCTGTCTCTTCACTCTGTCGGTGGTTTCTCTTGCTGTGCAGAGGCTATTTAATAAGATGAGGTCCCAGTTGTTGAGTCCTAGTGATAGTTCCTGTGCGATCAGGCTTTTTTTGATAGTCTTTGTCTACACCAGTATCTTCAAGAGTTTCATCTATTCTGTCTTCCAGCAGATTTAATGTTTCTGTTTTAATATTTAAATCTTTGATCCATTTCAAATTCAGTGTAGTTCATGGTGAAAGATAGTTCTGATTTAATCTTCAGCATGTGCAAAGTCAGTTCTTCCAGCACCATTTATTAAAGGGACTATCTTTCTTCCAGTGAATGTTTTTGGCACTACTGTCAAAGGTAAGGTGATTGAGTATGTCTGGAGTTGTTTCTGCATCATCTGATCTGTTCATTTGATCCTCAGGTCTGTTTTTTTTCCAGTACCATACTGTTTTTATCATAGTAGCTTTACAGTATAAGTTCAAGTCAGGGATTGTGGTGCTACTGCCTTGCCTTTTTTGCCCAGAATTGCCATTGCTATTTCTTTTCTGGTTCCATTGAATTTTAGGATTGTTTTCTCTGTTTTGTAAAATAAGCTATTGGAATTTTGATCAGAGTTGCATTAAATCTGTATAACCATTTAGGAAGTATGGCTATTTTCACTGTATTGGTGCTTGCTACCCAAGAAAATATCTTTCCATTTTCTAATGCCCTCTTCCATTTCCTTTATCAGAGTACTGTAGTTTTCAATGTAGAAGAAGAGTGTTGTAGGTAGTGACATCTAACAAAAATATGAGCTACAAATATCTACATGTAATTTAAGAAAAAATACCATGCAACAAAAACTGGGCGAGATAACTTTATCAAAAATATCAAAAACATTGTCATTTACATCATTAATGAAGATGCATATGAGTGAGATTTTTAGTACTCAACATATATTCATCATTTGAAATTTGCTGCCCATTTTACATTAATATCAAGTTTCAACTTGATCTAGCCATAAATTAAGTATGCAGTAGTCAAATATAAATTATTAGTGGACAGCGCATTATATCCAATGTGCACATCAATGTGGTTGACATTGAATCTACCATTTTTTCATCTATTTTATATTTATTCTATTTGTTCTCTGTTCCTACTTCCAATATTCTGTGTCTATTATTCTTTAGATCAGTAAGGGCAAAATATTAATTTTATGATTATATTGTATCTGTATAGTTATTTTTTCTCCATTGTCTTATTTGCAGTGAATTTTGCAAACATAAATTTAACTTAGAAGAGTGTACATTGAGATACTATCACTTCACATTTTTGATATCTTTTGTGAATCTCTTCTACTACTGACAGTTCCATTAACTTTTGTTTAAGAAATTACGTGGTTGTTTGGATTTTAAGGGATAAATTCACTGGACACAGATCTTAGGTTGGTGAAACTTTTGCTCAGTGCTAAACATTTCGTTCTCTCCCTTCTTGCTTCTCTTGACTCTGAAGAAACGTTCAGGGTAACCCTTACCCTCGTTCTGTAAATGAAATTCTTCCTTCTATGGATTCCCAAGATTCTCTTTTCCTTGACTTTTTTTCAGGTTGACTGCAGTAGGCTGCACGTGACCCTTTGGTTTTTATCCTGGAAAGCCTTCTTAAACTAGGGCTTCACTTCTTTCAGCTTCTACAGAAGTCTGTTGATATGGTAGCAAATTAGGAGAGTGGAGAATCCCTGATCCACTCTTGCGATGAAATCTCAATGTTTTACTGACATCGCGCCTCTAACCCTGAAAACCCTGCAGAAGTGAGCAGCTCTCACCACTCCCACGCTGGCCCTCCCGAGTCCTGGCGGTTCAGCGTTCCTGCCCGAGAGGGCCCGGCACTGGGCTTCACCGTGAGCTCGGGTTATGGGTCAGTAACTCCGTTGCTGGTTTTCACATTGCTCTGGGCTTTCCCTGTGACTCCAGTTCTCTCATAGATGTAAAAAATTACTGGCTTTTAGTTCAATTTTTTTCTTTTTGGAAGTGTAAAAGGAAGGGAAAGCTTCCAAACTCTAGTTAGACTGGAAATGGAAGTGCTATGATTACTTAAAGATTTTGTATAATATACTGAGCTGGGTTCATGAACAACAGCATAGGAGTCCAAGCAGCCAAACTGATAAATTTGGAATTCAATTAGCTGAGCTCAGGACCACCTGTATACAGGCCCCCACCCCTCAGCTCAGGGTCCAAACAAGTGGCACAGAACTGGAAAGTTACAGAGTCTTTAAAAGAGAGAATCACAAAAGACATCCCGTTAGAAACAATTTAGCTAGAATCTTTCATTAACTTTTGGTTGACACCTGTATCCTGCTTCTTTTGTTGAGCAGGTTAATTTTTTTCCTGTGGGTGCAGCTCATTCTGCTTTTCTCATGGGACTTGCACCCTGAGTAATTTTCCATTTTCCTGAATACAGGGAACTAGTTAAATGCGGGGCACAAGATGGCGTCAGTTATGCTGAACTACAATACAATTTCTTTATGTCTATTATCTGTACATTTACTTCTGTTGACTCTTTTCTCCTAATTAAAATAGATATTTTTCTTCCCCTAATTGCCCAGGATTATAATTTTTGACTGGTTGCTAGAATTTCTTATTGTACAGTAAGGAATTTTACAATTAGTTTAAACACATATTTTGATTTGGAGCTAAATGTTGATAGTACTAACCCTTTCAATTTTATTTTTTCTTAAGAAGAAAATTATTTTTAAAAATTAATTGTATTATAGTTATATTTATTGTGACTATTTAGCATTATGAAATTATAAAACATAAATAGTAAGTAATGAAGTAATTAACACCTGCATCATCTCATACAACTACGCTTTTGTTTCTGTTCTTGTTTTTGTGGCAAAGGAAACTAAATGTGCTCAGCATGAATCCTGTATGTATAATTTTATCACTGATAGTACTCTTCTGCAATAGATCTCTAGACTTGTTCCTTCTACATGCATTTTCTGTCTCATATCTTCTTATAACTGTTATTTTGTTCTCTATCTCTGTGCATTTCAGTCTTTAAAATTAGATCCTCCATGTTACTGAGGTTGGTTTTTTTTCTGTGTCTTATTTCACTTTTCATCTAATTTCATACATATGTGGCAAACGATAAGAACTCATTTTTTAGCACTGAATTTCTTTATCTGTTCATTCCTGATATAAACCTAGGTTACTTCCACATTTTGTAGCTACTGTAAATAATGCTGTAATGAACACAGAAATGCAGATGTCTCCAGGTAACAATTTTAGTTCTTAGAGGTATATTCCAAAAATGTGGTTGCTGATTCATACAGTAATTCTGTTTTTAATTTCTCTAAGAATGTGTTTATTGTTTCCTAAGATGGTTGTACCAATCTAAATTCTTACTAACAGCATACAAGAGTTCTCTTTTTTCCATACTCATGTGTTACGGTTTGAGTTTGGATGTAGTCATGGAGGTGGGTTTCTAGAGTCTGTGAATAACTCATGGTCCAATGCTGTTATTATGGGTGTGAGGGCTACACTCACCCTGGTGCGGGTAGTCTGTGTACCACATAAGGCACAGGAAGTCTTCTCTTGTGCTCTGCCCTTCTTGCTCTGTTGCTTTTGTCGTCTTTTGCCACTGTGAACAGTTGCCACCCTGACTTGGAGCCAGCTGATTACAGACTGAAACATCAACAAACTGTGAGCTAATAAACCTTTCCTTACTTAATTTTGGGCATCAGGTATTTTGTATCATTAATGAAAGAAAAGTAACTAAGACACCTTGCCAATGTTTGTTACCTTTTGATATTTTGATGAATCCTCTCCTAGTGAGTATGACATGATATCTCATAGTAGTTTTGATTTACATTTCCCTGGTAAATGATAAATACAGAGCACATTAAAATCTTTTTTTCAACTTTTGTTAATGTGTTCAGAGAAACTTTGATTTTAAGGTTAATTCATTTTCACTATAATCACACAACTTGATCCAATACCCCCATGTATGCTGTCTCTCAAATCTTGTTATGAATATGAATTATTTGTATCTCCATGTAAATACCAAAATTCTTCACCCCTGACTTTATCTTTGCATTTTACTACAGTTTCGTGCAGCTTTACCCAGCATTTTGTGCATGTCTGAAATTAGTCAACAACTCAGGTGCATTTCTCTGGATCTTTCTCTGTGTGACTATGTCTGTTCTCATATTCTACCCCACAATTTCTTGCTTCTGCAGTCTTCCGGAGGTCAGCTTTCTGCCTTCCTCATGCTAGGGGGTTTCCAGTTCCGCGTGCGTTTCAGCCCTTGTGCTGTGTCTGTGATCATCAGGTTGGAGTAGTAGTCACGGTTATGTCACCAGCTTTCCTCTCTCGGGCTCCACCGTCTCTTGCTGTCAGAAGCCCCGTGTCTGAATGCTCTCCTGCCATGTATCTTTCCAGTTTCTAATCCTGGTTCATTCCAACAGCAGTTAATTCTTCCTGAGCCTGTGAGGATGTCTCTTCCCCACTTACAGTGAGACATGTGAGCACCCTAGCAAATTAGGAAAATGCTATTTGGAAACTGTAACTGTTGGATAATTATTAACAACCAGTAAATATCATTATTGAACCCACGGCACTCACATGCATCATCTAAATATTGATGGTCTATATTGAAAAAATTATTAAAATATTTTGCTATTAATATATCTTTACAATTTCTGTATAGTAAAGGAGTTAACTACAGAGTTAGACAGCAGTCAGCGGTTGGAGCATTTCACTTTGCTTTTTTTATAAACTGGAAAAATTCTAGAAATACATCTGATCTTTCCTTTTTAAAATATGAATTTATTTATTACCCACTGAGGCTACTTTTTTTAAGAGAGACTGTAGAATAGATTAAACCATGTAGAATCCTTCCTTTTCCCTGAGAGCAAACAGAAGACTGTGTTTATCTTGTAGTTTGTTATTCAATGCTATAAGAAAAATGAGGTTTTCAAAAAGTATTTAAACCATTTTTCATCAGTAATTACACATCCATAATCATAAAATTAAAGTTAAATCTTGTAATGTTTTCCTACTCCAATTTAGAAAATATGTACATAGTTATAAGGCCCAGAGTGCTTTAGAACTTATTTTTCCTATTATATAGTTCTTGAAAAAGATTAAGGGAAACTATTATTCGTTCCCCACGTGTTACACTTCCAATCCAGTCACCACATGTGTCACAGTTTACATGATTCAACATTAATTTCTCAGCACAGCCAACTGCTTAAAATGAATTATGGAACTTTCTTCATTACCATTAACTTAATGATTAAATCTAATTTTAATGCTTGTTGTGTGTCTCTAAGTTATTGAAATGAAGATGAGAAAATTTGAATCATGAACCCATAAATAAATCTTCTTAGAGTGAAAAGATTAAGGATCAAATGCAGTTTACCCAGGATGCTTTAAAGAGAATCAAGAGCCTATGCTCAAAGTTCAGGAAAGCAATTAGAGCTCATTACTAAAAGTGAAAAGACATGGTATCCGTGACTCCATGGATCAGGTCAGCATAAAATATGAAACAGTGATTTGATACTTATTACATTGGGCACAAAAATGTATTTCCACTATCTCCCCTATTAAAATTCCAAAGAACTACAGCATTGTATGTCAGAACTAAGGACAAATCTAATATCCTGCTCTAGCTGAGTTGTCACTGTATTGAATAGTGTGAGGAAGACCAGATTGAATAAGTACAGGTAAGGAAGGAAAGGTCTACGAAGATCACAGTTTGTGGAGATTTCAGTCCATAATCAGCTGGCTTCAGGGCAGAGGGTGCATGATGGAGGGCAACAGTTTATGTTGGTGGAAAACAGCGCAAGCAACAAAAGCAAAGGGGAGGAGCATGGAGAGACTTTTTCAGTCCCTTGTTTCATATGTAGGCCACATGTATTGTGGTGTCGCACTCACACCCGTAATCCCAGCATTGGACCATGAGTCACTCACAAGCAGTAGAAGTCTGCCCCCATGACTGCATAAGGCCTGGGGACACATCCAGACTCACACCACAACACTATTCAAAACTCCACTGTAGATCTTCACAGAGCAAAAATATCTCTGAGAAAGTACAGGTAAGAGATTCCGCCACTGGTAGATTCAGATAAAGCCTACAGTAAACATCCTCCATAGTACATTCATTGTGTTTGTCATGGAAAGGCTTTCTTTTTTCAACATCTATTTATGAGGACCACAAAATATAAAGTAAATGTGATCAAAGCCATTTACGAGTTGCTATGTACTAGTGTCTGTTAGCTTAAGTGATCTTACCACCTGTGTTCACTGCCCTTACCTGGAGCGCTGTCTTTGGTGCTCATATGCACTCCTTTCTTGTCACCAGCATGGAGCAGACAAACTACATTCCTAGTATAATAAAAAAGAAATAAAAATCCAAGAAATATAAGCATTTTACTAGAGTTTGTAGTCATGGATACCAAGCCCTGCACGCCCAGCTTGCTTGTTCATGTATTTTTACTATTTTGTTAACATATATAAATCTGACATGAGGATAAAAGATGACACATATATTACCAAAAGTAGGAAAGAAAAAGACTGCCTCCTCCCCCGTCTTCTTAGTAAATGATGGTCTTACAGAGAGGGTATTTTCTCAGTCTTTTCCTAAATGTTGACTTCAACTCATGTGAGAGTTTTATTACTGAAAGTAATAAAATACTTTCCTAGCATCCAATATCATTTCTCATGAATTACTTTAGTAGAGTTTATTTTGCAATTGTATTCTCTTCACTTCCTAAGTATCATTTTCAATATGGAGTGTAATTCCTGGACCTTGGCTTAAAGTTTTGAAGAAACTTACCCATAGAAACCATTTTTCTTATAATGAAAACCATGTGAATTTCTTGGCTTACAAAGAAACTTTAAGAAACCATGATTCTTTAATAATACACCATAGAGAAAATGTTCCTTAAAGTATGCTTTAAGATAAAAATAATCTAATTTTATAATTATGAAGATAGAAAAAAACTCTATGTGGTTAGCCTGGATCTAACTATGATAATATGATTTTCATGGAATTGGCGTCATTCACCAACTAAGACCATGGTTATTAGATTGTCCATCATAGGTAGGCTTTCTGAAATGTTTTAATCATGAACAGTCAGTGAGTACATAAAGTATCAATTATGCTTGAAATTAAATGTTGCTGTGCTTCCTATATTAAGTAAGTGCATTTTTTTAAAAAAGGTCAGATTATATTCATATGTCCATGACAAAAATTCTAAAGCTACTTGGCTTATTTTTGCCCTTTGAAAGTATGGGTGGGAACAGCTTTTCCCAATATGAGAAACTGCTCAATTTCATAGATTTGCAAATTTGATCCAAATCCAGAGATATCTTAATGCTTGGTAATGGTTCCACAATTTCCAACCTCTATACGAAATACAGGCTTAAAAGATTCTAACCAAATATATAAATAAATATTTAAAAGGTTGTACACTAAAAACAATAACAATTTGTAGAATTTATTTTTTGCCTGAAGTTCTGAAAATGTAACTTTGAAATGTAAAGATTAAGCTTTCCTTAATATGCGCTTGAATTTAAAGATCACAGAAATAGTGTTCTGGGAAATTAGCTTGAGGTTTGGTTTTAATCACACAATATAAAAAGTAATTTATGAAGACTGAAGACTTCAAAACATAGCTGTGTCACCCTTTTCCAATTCATGTGAAACAAATGGTGAAGTTTTAAATAAATGTACGTCTGTGTTTCATAATGTAGTGCATGTTTTCCCTTCCTATAAAAACCTCAACCCATATGACAGTATTTTTAACTAATAAAATTGCAATCATCCAAAGAAATTTAGACAAGGATAAGCTAACTGAATGAATAATTTTTTTCATTTGACCTTACTTTTAACTGCAAATTAGTAAAATATGACCTGGGATTATTTTCTCTTGTTTTAGACTGTTCCAACCTGTGCTTATGAGAAAAGAAAGATGAATGAAACATTTTTTCTCTCTTCCTTCATGAAAATTTGTACTGGTGAGTATCAAGGAATCAGGCATCTCAGGCCATTTTGAAAATCACCAGTCTTCTCAGAGAAGAGGATGCTATGGAGTTTTAGTCCTTCTGTAATGTATATTTCTAGACCTAATACTTACAGATCTAAAAATGTGTATACTTATATCTAAGAACACTACTGTGGACATACAAAAATTTAGAACTGTTTCTGAAATACAAACTTCCTAGAGAAGAAATCTATATGAAAATTAACGTGTGATGCTCAACAGAACATGTGATCATAATTTTTAAAATAGGAAAAAAAGATTTTCCTTGAAAATGACAACCACGGGTGAGCGTAACTTGCAGTTCTCTGTTCCCTTCAGTATGGCACCATTTGGTATGTCATTTTATTGATGGAGCCAGAATGTAAATGCTTTCTATAAAGAAATTGTGGACCTCAATAGCATATCAAAATTTTGTTTTCCACCTTTTTTTGTTTCAAAAAACAGCAGAACATTTTATGGTCAGCAAACCAGTGTGAACCACTTGCCAGTGCACCCCACAGGTCCCCAGGGAAGTGTGCTTGTTCACACAGCGACTGTCCTGCGCATGGCTGGGCAGGTGTCCCCGCAGCCGGTCAGTTCTTGTTTGGATGAGATGCACTCCAATGTCTAGGGTTTTTTTGTTTTTGTTTTTTTTTACGTTGACTGGGTTTTTTGCATACATTTTGTTTAGAAATTTGTATTCACCTTTGATGTTTGTTTCTAGTAAAGTGTAATAAATTCTGGTTAGCTTCTTTTATTAATTTGTATTTATGAAAAACAACCTAAAATTTTGCGCTATAATCCTTAAAAATGTTAGCCTTAAATACAATAGAGGTAACTATTATTCTTTTCCAGAGCTCAATGATATTCTTTTAAAATACAAAACAGACACACTTGGGACACTGAGACCAAATAGGAAGGAAGCCAAAAACCTGAGAAAGAAAGAACTGATAAGGGAGAAATGTTACATATCAGGGAGGAAAAAAAATCTGTGTTATGAAATGGAAAGGCAAAAAAGACTTCTTACTGTCAACTATTCATACTAAGGAAATAACAGAACTTAAAACAAGAAACAAAACTTTAAGATTCCAATAATGGGCAAAGATTATAATAATTCTATGAGTGATGTCTGCAAAGATGACCAACGTCTAATAAATTAACCTGTAATCAAACCACTAGGAAAAATATTATTATAAAATGCACCTTCTGGGCCAAACAAAATAGAACTCATTTATTGTTTATTCAAAACAAGGGGGTTCAAAATTCATTAACAATATAGATTAGGTATAATAGATCAAATAATTGAAAAATATGGGATAGCAAAATGCCAACCAGAACATCCACCATCAATGTCTTCACCATTATGTTTAGTGGTCTCAGACTTTATTGAAACTGCACCACTCACAGAAAAAAAGGAAAGGCCAACACAACAGTGCAAAGTGTGTTGTTCAAAGAAAGACGATAACGCAAAAAGAGCCCAGAAAGACACTAAATACTACATCCAGATGGTAACCGCATTGTGCATTGAATGTTTTAAAACATACCATACATGCAAACATTAATAAAATGAATACATTTGATACAATTTTCATTTTTATGTATTCTGTCATATCATCTTATTGAAATTAATGATAAATATGCAATTTTTTGGTTATCTCATATTTTAATGATTGGACTGGTAATTGGTTAATAATAATGATAGCACATCTGATGAGAAACACTGCAGGAATTTGAGAGAAAATAACCCTGTCCTTCTCTCCTGTGCTTACTGAAACTTCAGTTCACGAACTTAATTCTTTTCTATTCTGGTCACAAACCAAATTGGACATGAACCAAATCAAATTCAGTGGTTAAATTCAATGCTGATCTTGTTGGGAAAATTTAATTTGGCTCTCTGCCAATCTGGTTTGCAATCAGAATCATAGAAAGAATTAAATTCGTCAACTGAAGTATGATTGTATTTTCTCCCATGTCATACCAATACATATGCTTCTTTACAATTTTATCCTGCCTTAATTTATTCCTTATAGTATACATCCATAGAATTATGTATTTCTTCTCATTGAATATCAAAAATAATTTTTTCCATTTTTCGTTTGCTTTGTAAAACTTCTGTTATGACTGATTATTCCAAGTAGTATATGACAATGACCTGTTAAAATCTAAATGCTCTAAAGCTGGAGTGATAAGTAAAATTAGTGACTTTGTGAATTCCTTAGATACTGCAGAGAAAAGGGGAAAGATCAGTGTTTCAAGTTTAAATCAAAACAACAATGAACATCAGTAGGTATTTCCCAAACTTACCCCTGTAATTGTCCAAGACCAAGGTAATATAGTTGACCTATTGATTCAGTTCTGCTTTCAGTTTTAACAACACCTTAATTGGAAAATTGCAAAATAATGTTGTCACGCAAGACTTCCAAAAATACATCTGTTCCTAATGTACAGTGCACAGTCTAATGACGAGACACTCCAGTGGCCTACCTCCTGCAAATCTCAGCTGTTAAACATATCTGGAGCAAGACGTCTTTAAATAGTAGGCTTTTTTTTTTTTGGTACATTAATTTCCTCACACTTAGAAGCAGAAAATGTAATTCTAGCTGTCACATTGTGTAAAGCTCTGTTTACCTTAAAATGCTATTTACAATTTAAATGTCTTGTTCAAACTGATTAACCATAGTGGGATTTAAAACTTTTATAAAGCCTATTTATTATGGCTGATGTTTTGGAATTCTTTTTCTTTCCCTTCAGACTACAGTTTAGGAAATCTGATCTAACTGGCGTTAGAATTCAGGACTCTATGGATAATTTTGAAAAATATAAACCAACAGTTTTCTAGAAGGAATGAAAATTTACAGTGTAAACCACAACTTGGTGTACAGCTTGGCCTGTAATCACAGGACCCTGTTTTTCTCTGAGAGATTGTTAAGGATGGCCAAAGCCAAAACAACCACCCCTACATAATATTCCCAAAGTGATTACCAGACGTTTTCCTCATTTATGATTCAATTTGACTACCCACATGCCTGCTAGCTAGCTTGGTATCAAACCAAAGTTTTTACAGGACATAACATGTAACATGACATTACATGTACTTAAATGTGATTGCCCCATTTAGAGCTAGTCTAACCAATATTCCAAGCAGACAACAAATGCTGAGTGGCAATCCCATATTTTACCAGAAAGGTAAGGTAACTTAAGGGACTAGAAGTAGAAAAACTGTTATTAAAATTGTTAAAGTACTGTTATCAACCATCATTTCAGTTATGGAAAGACAGCATCTTGAAACAATCAACTACCTTCTTCAGTTAAGATATCAAATAACTCCTACACGTAAGTTGAACGTTATTCTATTTGGAGTTTAAAGCATACTCCCCAGTGAGATCCTGCACTGCTTGCAATAGGTAATTGTGGTATAAGGGGCACTCTCCAGCATAATATAAAGAGTTTAAAGAGAGCTTTAAAATTTAACAGCCTCATGTAAGTGTGACATAATCTTGAAAGAAATGTGTGAGAATTTTTAATCATTAAGTCACTGAAGACCATGGCCACCAGAAATTTCTCAAGAAAAATTGTGGAGATGATTAACACAGTACCCCAAAATTTCATTTTATCATTCTCTAATCCAGTCCTGAACTCTCCTGGTTTGAAAGGTATCATAATTGTGACTTTCTTGCATTATTACTTCTCAAATCCCTGTAACTAGTATTTCTTTCTGAGCTGGCCCAAACATTTAATAATCTTCTAGATATATTTTGGTCTATCATGTGCATAGGAAATGCATGTAAATTATAAGTCCTGATTAAATTCTTACCTTGGAAACCAACCTTTGTGAGGAAAAAACACAACAAATTGTTCCTTCAAATGTAAATTATTTTTTGTAAATCTTATGTGGCTGTCTGCTATAAAAATGACTATACAAAAAAGAACACACCTGTGGAATATTTTTAACTGTTTTGGTATCAGTTTTACATTTTTTCTATATTTTTAAATTTTATTTTTGTTAGTACATATTTGCAGCAAATAATGATTACCTTCATCTTGGGGAGCTGATACGTGAGCATAACACGTCTTAATACCTTTTACATGCTCTCTCCTCCTTCCTTTTCTTTCCATTGCTGGGTCTGCTTCCCATTTGCAGAAGATCTATCACCCTGTTTCTTATCATATATCTTCTATTTGGTCCTTTATTTACACTTCGGATTTCTCATATAATGGAAGCCATGCAATATTTAAATTTATGAGTTGGATTTAAATTACTTAACATTTTGGTCTCAATGTATTTTTGATTGGATATTTTTGTCAGAACTTGAAACTTTAACCCAACAGATAATTGTTAATGACTGTGTGTTGGGAACTTTTGTAAGTAGGTAAGATTAATCTGTGATGAAAGACAAGTGTGATATTTTTTGCCATATTCTAGTAGAGAGAAAAAAATTATAAACATGATAAGAAAGCTATTGAATTTGCAAAAAAAGAGAAAAGTATTATATACAAAAAAGAAAAGCTAGAAACGCAATATCAAAAGGAGTGGGAAAAAAGCATGGTGCAGGTTACCATCTAAAACACAGCGGACTGATCAACTACTGTGAAGATAATAGTACGTGACATATTAACCACTGCTAATCCCCTATTATTTTGTTTTAAAATTCTGTATCATTTAGTTTTCTTTTTTCATTAGAAAATATTTTTTAAAAAATAGAGTGGATAGGCCAACTTTCTTATGAAACTGGCATTTAAGCAAAGTCTTGAAGAAGATTTCGGAGTTATCCAAATTATTATATTTGGAAAATAAATTTTCGGGTAGAGGGAATAGCTAGAGCAACAGAAGACAAGAGACACGGCAAGGAAGCAGAGGACGTGTGCAGTGCCCAACAGGCACCAGACAGGCAGGTGCGGTGAAATAGTCCTGGAGGCAAAGCCTGAGATAAGTAGATTTCAGAGTCTGCAGGAAAAGCAAAATTGGTGGTTACACACATAGATGTCTCTTCTGAGGTTTTATTGTAGAAGGGAGCAAAGAAATGTGATGGTAGTTCTCAAGGCGAGTGGGAATAAATTTTTTGTTTAAGATAAGAGAAATAACAGCAAGAAATAATGAATGCAAGGGAAAATAACATCAGATAGAAGGGGAAACTTCTGAACAAATGCATAACTAATGCGCGGGTTGAAGAATGGTACAGAGACAGGAGCCCGGAAGGAGCAGTGTGCGGACACCACTCTGTGAGGGCACCAAGGTACTCAGCACTACAGGTGTCCTCACAAATCTCTGTAAATAGTGCAGGCAGAGGAGAATGAGGATGGGGAGGGGCTCTTAGGCATGATAAGAGGGTATTAAGGTTCTTGGAGACAGAACAGGAATAAATGAACAAGTGACGTGTCACATAATTTGCCTTACAAACTGGTTTGAACATTGCTGAAAAAGTTGTCACTAGTTTTTGAACTCCATCCTTAAGGTCAAGGATTGTCTTGGTTACTTTTTCCTCCTTGCTGAGATAAAATACCTGACACCCAAAATTAGGGGAGCAAAGGTTTATTTAGCTTACAGTTTTTGGAGGTTTCAGTCCATAATCAGGTGGCTCCAAGGCAGGGTGGCCTGGCATCCAGACAACACTTCAAGGCAGCCGCCAGAGCAGAAAGGAGAAAACAAGCCTCTTCCCCTCCCTTAAATTGTACACTGCCCCCCATCCTCTGCAGGGCGGGTGCAGCACTCACAAAATCTCCCTGCCCTCCTTCGCACAGGCTGAGGATATTTAGAAAGAATCCTGGCTCCCTGCTGACTGTCTCAGTTAAACTTCTACAGGTCTCAAGTTGACACAATGTATCAACCCTATAAAGGATCTATGAGAAGCCTAACTTTACAACTGCATGAGAGTCTGAATTTTTAAACCTTTCTATTTTATTATAGAAAATTTCAAATGTACATCAAGTAGGGGAAATAGTGTTATAACAGTACAATACTGTAATGATTAGGGCACCATCAACACTATTATTAACTCAAGGTCAATTATTCATGTAACTATCCTCTCTCCTTAATTTAAAACCATATAATATATATATATATATATATATATATATATATATATATATATTTTATATATATAATATACATTATATATTATTATATATTATATGTACAGGGAATATGTATATATTATATAGAGATAATATGTATTATATGTAAATAAAATGATATATAGAAAGTAAGAATATGTATGTGTGTATATCCTATATATCATTTTATTTAAAACAAACTTTTCCATAGGTATCTCCAGATGACAGGAATTTAGCTGTATAAGCATTCCATAACCACATGCTTAAAATATAATAGCAATAATTTTCATCCCCAAATATCAACTTGCTCACATTTCACCAATTTACTTTCTTTAATTGCAACCCAGTTTATATGGCAACTTTGCAGATGCATAATTTAATTTTCAAGTGTCATTAATTCTACAGGTTTTTTTATCCATCTCATTATGTTTCATTGCCATTTTTGTCAGTATTGTTGAAGAAACTGCATCATCTTATGTGGTCTGTCATATGAATTTTGCTGATTGCACATCCATGGTGAATTTACAATGTACTTCTGTCTACTTTATTTTAAAAATAAATTTACAGATAGATGCAGTGATTTAATCACACTTAGGTTTGATTATTAGGCCGATTTGTTTTCATAGAGGATGCTGTATGATCGAGTCAGAAATTACAGAATAAATCAGGCGTTATCTCTCATAGATGTTCTCAGCCATCTGGGATAATTGCTGAGATCCATTAATTTAATGGGAGTTATAAAATTTTGACATTCTCTCATTTCTTATTCACTTATTAGATGAAATAATCCAATAGTGTAAAATGTAAACATACAAATGAGTTTCTCACCCTGAGTGTGTTTCACAGAGAAAAAAATCTGGTTTTCCATCTCATGAAAGTTTTCTGAATAATGGGGAGGCTTCTTGGCATCTTCATGAGTCACCTGCCGGTGCTTACCCTGGGAGTGCTCGGCACACATGGGTGTAAAACCTTGGTGCACTTAAACCCAATGCAATATTTCTAATAATTCCCAAGTTTCCACTCCAATTGGTGGAAAGCCATTCGAATTTGCTTCTGAGTCCATTTGACATGTGTCCTTCCTGAATCAAATTATAGTTTTCAAGCATGAAAATAATAATATTGCAAATTTTATGCAATTTGTTACATGATGGTTGCAATTACAGCATACTGTTAAGTTTAATTGATATGCTTAATACTTTTCTATTGCTTTTTAAATTTTAGAGCAGACGTGCAAGTTGCAGCCAGTGAGCTGACCTCTGGGTCTGAAATTTCAGTGTCTGTGAAATACAGCCTTACCTGTTCATTGGTGTGCTGTCTATGATTGCTTCACACAGGAATAAGATAGTAGCAATGAAGACAAAACATCCAACAGACAGGCCTGAAGTGTTTCCTATCTGGACCCTTACAGAAGTTTTTTGTTCTAGCCTAGGAAATCAACATAATAGTAAACTGTGCTTTTTTTGGGGGGGGGGATGTTCACCAATTTGTCTGATGCAAACACTAACTGTACTGATTTCACGCCACCAACACGACATCACTAAAGACAGAACTAGGAACATGAATAACTTGGCGACATCTACAGTGACCTGAGGAATGGCGAACACTGTCTTGAAAAGCAGGTGTTGGTGAATTTAAGAAAATCCAACAGGTCTGTGACTTTTGTAGTATTGTTTTTACCGGTTGTTTTCCATGTGCACTTCTCCATCATTGCACCAACAAATGGCTTTCCAGAGTCACATTAGAAGTGATGGGCACGAAGATGAGATTTCCAGCTCTCTCATAAGTGGCAAACATTAAATTTTCCAAAGGATTCGTGCCTGCTAAGCTGAGCCATGGCCTCGCCATCCTTCTCAATAGGGAATGGTGACTGAGTCCTTAGGAACTGGTTGTAATCGCGTATGAGCTCTCTCATCTCCTATCCCACAGATACTTTCGTTCTTGTGTGCAATATGCTTCAGTTTTTATTAAGAATTTTGTGTGCATCAATTGGAAATGTCCCGAAGGCCCACGTGTTAAGAGTGGATTTCCCCGGCTTGGCACTGGGAACCAGAGACTCTAAGCAGTGAGCTGGCGAGGTCTCCAGGTCACGGGATGCGGCCTTCGATGCTCCTGTGCTTTCCACCCTTCCTGCTGCTCTTTTGCCTCCCAGCCGTGAGGTGAGGAGCTCTGCTCCATCCATGCCCCATACTGTGAGGTGCTGCCTCCCCACAGGCCCAGAATTTATGGGGTCAGCCCACCCAGGACAGAAACTTCCACAACCATAAGCAAAAATACGTTTTCTCTATGTATGAATCGATTATCTCAGACATTTTGTGACAGTAAAGGAATGCTGACTAACACACTTCCAAAATTACTTTTTAACTATTTAAGCTTTTCTTGCTTTAATTAGAATACCACTCACAGTTTCTATATTTAAACATCAGCCAGGTAAATATTATTCGAGCAGGCAGACAGTGGGCTGAATATTTTGGAAAAACAGAACACCATTGGAACCTGCCATGGTGAGTATGCTTCAGATTTACCGTGGGCATAGTTCAGGGAAGTTTCCTGAGTCTATCCTAACATTCTGGTTAAGCAGCTTTTAATTCAAAGACTTGGGCTGAGAGAATTGCAGTTTCTTCCCTGGCTACATTGTTAGTAACATTCATCTGACAAAGTGTAACAAACTTCCCCACATCACGGCTTGTGATTCGGGAAAATCCTGGGGCAATACCTCCTTTCTCAAGATCCAACAAAGTAATGTCCTCTGACTGAAAAGCAGAGTGTGCCAGACAGTAAAATGTGGTCAGCGCAGGACTTGAGGCAGGGAGATGCTCGAATCTTCCCAGAGTCTGTATTCAGTCCAGCACCTGAAAAGAAATTATTCACGTACAAAGGAATTACCATGTGAATGGTGTTTCCGCACAGTTTCTGCATATGTTGCCTTGCATTTTTATCAAGACCACAAACAGAATCCAGCGTGAGAAAGCAGGTGCCTTTTCCCCTGCATCTTTTGAGCATCAGTATTTCCCAGCAGTTAACTGCATTCCATAATGGCCGGGCCACAGAAGCATTTTGATTTGGATCCAAACTCTTCACCCAGAAGCAGCTTTCTGTTGTATATTTTAAACTTGCAGCTTTTGATCCAGATTCATTATGTGGTAGATCATTTAAATAAGAAGGAAAGGAGACGGATTGAGGAGAAACTTCGTAAGATGTTGGAGTCTCAAAGAATATTATAGCTCAGAGGAATTTCTTTTTTTGGAAGCAAATTTGGATCCCACCTACAGAGTTGAAGTATTAATTATTAAGCACGGTATTACATATTAAAATGATAAGATATCAGGTTGACAGCACACTGTAAGAGGCTTCAGACTGATTTCCCACCCTAATGATGATGGTAAGATGGGGCCGAACGGCAAATTGCTGTTGCTTTCAGCTGAAAATTTGCAAGAGCTCTATGCTGCTCCCTCGTTAAGAGAACCGCGGCTCACTCAGCGGCCCTCGGAGCCCAAGGAAGCCGGCTCCGCGGGGCTGCGAGGTTAATTCACACGCAGCAGGCAGAGGGCCGCTGCTAAGCGGCACCGCGGGTCAAGGACGCACTGCGGTGCTTCGCCACGGGAGCGCGCGGGCTGAACTCTGGCGTTGTTCACAAGTGAAAATTCGTTTACCAGTCTTGGTTGGTCCCCGATCGACAGTTGCCCTTGTCCTAGACCTCCTCAGATGTCGTCCTAATTTTCTGCACAGGAGAGGCTCGAGACTGCGAGGGCAGGAGAGTCACTGACTGGCAAAAGGGGCTCAGCAGAGTTAGAGGAGGCATTGGGCGACTGCCCGCCTCCTTTCATTCTGTTTGCTGGCGGTATCTCCCTCTCACAAGCCTGAAAATCCACTCAGGGCAGCAAAAGAAAGGCAATAAAGAAGGCCAATTTCCTTTCTGCTAAGCCTACATCCCCAAAGAGCCAAGTGAGCTTAGTATTAATTTATTAAAAAGGGGACACTTGTGTGCAACAAGCCTTGCCCTCAGTGGAGGAGCATAAATCCAAAGCTTAAGAGTGGAATAGCTTAGTGAAAAATGAATGCATTTCCTAGAAGAGTTGTGTAAGATCAGTTCTGTTGTGTACCTCATCTCATTACAATGCACATGCTCATAACACAGTGAGTGCAATGACATTCATAATTTTATTAGAATGTATTGTGTATTTTAGAAGACAATTGTTCTCACCTTAAGTGTCTTTCCTTTAAGAAATTCATTTAGTGTGCTTCTCCATGGGGGAAAAATCATTGGAAATAATATGAAAGAAACTGAAAATAAATGAAATGGTGATCCAAAAACCTGGTAAAAATGTTACACATAAGGAATTCAAATGGGAAGTAAGAGGAAGTTATATAAGTAAATAATAGTCTTTTTTGTAACTCAGAAAATAGCAAAGGCCGTATAGTAATGACATAGGGGGAAGAAACAACCTACTAGATGTCCAGTACTGGTTTTTGTTCTCTAAAATGAAGAATGAATTTTAGGAGGTTAAGAGAAGAATATATTTGAGAGAAAAAAATTTTCTGTCAAAGAGAGAGACACAAGGGGTCCTGAGTGGGTTGCCAAACACTCATCTTTTCTAGGGACTTCTATAGAGCAAAAACACAAAGTGAGGCAGGTCTAAGGTGGGGAAAACATGGGAACTCGCAAGGTGGGCGTAAGGTGCGACAGAACTATGGTCAACCAATAAGATTAACTGCTCAGGTAAAACTGATTAAATTGGGGGCAAATGGGAATCGAGTCAGGTAGTAAGCGGACATGCTTAAAGAGCAGTGACTCTCCCCGTCAGGAGTTGGGACGGTGACTCCTGTCTTCCTCAGGGTGATAGAGATCTAGTTAGGATAGTAATTCCTGATGTTTAGCCCTAGGAAGTCTGTGGGTACATTTGATTTATCTGTTGTCTTGAGGTCTGGTCCACAGCAGAGGTGTCTGTCTCCCCCCCGAGTTGCAAGGTATCTGGTCTTCTGCACTGGCTCCTTCGAGGGCCCAGTCCTGTCTGCCTGCCTGTAGTATTTCTATCAAACTCAGTTGCCTGTGACAGTAATAGAAACTAAAACTCTGCAAGATGCATAAAATGAATGACTCAAATATTTGGAAGAAGTGTCATATGAATAACAATGAATTTTTTTAAGTGACAAAGGAAAATGAAAACTAAAATGCAAAAATAGTCTGGAAATTTTAGACTATTCATATATTTCAATTTTCATAATCATTATTACTTTCTGAGATTATTTAATATATTCTTCTCCTCCCTATACTTGTTTCACGATTTTGTTTTATACCGGGGATGGAACTCATGACCTCTCGATTGCCAGGCAGGCGCTTATGCTGCTGAGCTAAATCCCCAGCCCTAATTTAATATATTCTTTCATTGATTGTGCTTTCCATGAATCATTCTTCCCTGGCCATTTATTTTTACTTTCAACCAATACAGTGAGTAGTTAATATTCATTATGAAAAATATTCAGTATTCATGAACTTCAACAGAAGATTCAAATAGAAGATGAGAGATTTAAAATGAAACATTAAAGGAGTAAATAGGAGAAAAGTTCAAGGGCACTGAAGACTGTGATACAAAAAGGCGTTGGGTGGGTGGACCGAGTCCACATTTCTCTTATTTGGAAATTGACCTCATTCTCTCTATTGTCCAAGTCAGGGAGTTAATGTCATCCTTTCTCCCAGTCCAGGGAGGCTTCTGTGTTCCTGGTCTTTTGGTCTAACACTTCCCACTCCACAAAGAGTTCTCAACATCCTGGGCTTGCCTTGGTCTCATCCCTGTTAGAGTCCTCACTGTCTGGGTCCATTCAAATCTAATTTAGCCTTTGTGTAACACTTTTGCAGTACCTTTGGTCCACAGTGAACTCTTCCTCCGTAAAAGAATGACCGTTTCTCATAAAGAATTCTAAATCCAGGCCTGGGAGTATAGCTCACTATAGATCTGTCTACTTAACTTCATAAGATTATGAATTCCACATGGGGTTTTGTCCAGTTTCTTCAATAGACTTAAGATTAAATAAAAGAACTTGAATGTGTGGAGTAATTTTTAATGACACTTTGATTTTGATATATATATATATATATATATATATACACATAGTACATAATATATAATATACATATTATGAGAGTATATATTATATGTGTATATATATATGATTACACATTTTTCACCTGACTTTACATATTGATATTGATATTCTAGAATGTCCTAGCATGTTACCTTCCCAATGAGTAGCCTAATAAATATTTTCAAGTGAATGCTCACCATACAATTATTATAGTTTCTTTTTCTTTGTTAGCAGAATGTCCTTTTTAATTCTAAATATGATGTTTGAAATCTTCCTAAGATTTAAATGGAACATGATGCATAATCATTTAATTTTCCCTTATTAATCTAATAATGACAAATTTTGAAAGTAATGAGACTGCATTTTGATTTTAAAATATATTACATAATACTTTTAAATTATGATATGATTCAACTTCAATTTTGGACTCAAAATAAACTGTGACAAATTTGGAATTCTTTAAAACTCCAAGAACTTTTCTACACAAAGCATAAGATAAGAACAGTTTTTATTTAACTTTAGGCAAAATAGTGAGTCCAATTAGAAACCTTTATATGCCAAAGTACTTGGAAGCACACTTTGGGCTAAATGTACCCAAATCGGAATTATCTCCACCTTGAGGTTTAAGATCTCTCGCTCCGTGTCGATGGGACTGTGGTCCACCTGCTTTCCTCTGGTACAAGTGATTTTGAATAGAAGGCGTCTTAATCAGGGTGATTATCAATAGAAGGGTAGTTGGCTGTAATAGAAGAATGGCAAAAAAAAGTAGAAGGAAGAAACTCAAGGAGAAAACAAGTGACCATTAACAGCATACTCTGGGAGAATAATCCGCAAGTTCACCTGGGAGGCAGAGACGTAGGCAGAGACCAGCATGAAGGGGACCTGTAATTCTGCCTGCGGCTAGAACCTGTTTAGCAGAGGTGGCGTCACTCAAGAACCTGCCGTCAGAACAAAGCAAAACTCAGCAGCAATGATGCGAGTTATTGCTTCTGCAAAATGAGGACCAATAAATACAAATCAACACTATTTTCTAGTCAAAATTACTAACCACTGTCCTGTGGCACAAATGGATGGTATAGAGGAGTCAGACAGAGCCTGAGGTGGCTGGAACCTACAAGGAAAAATACCTTTTTTACCTGTTCAAAGAATGATTCCAGAGAAAAGGGTAAAATGAAAGCTTAAGAAAATCGGTTGCCATCGTCAGTAGTATTCAAGTGAATACAACTTCTGTGAAAACATTGATAATTTCTAATTTTTGCATTTGTTCCTATATGTTAATGCAGACATGAGGATTTTGGATCAAGGCACATCATTCCCCGTACCTGATGACTGCATCAGCTCCCCACACACCCCTCCCCCTCTGGGGGGTGGGGCAATGAGACAGATGTGGAGAGACTGATGTGTGCAGGTATCATCCAACAGGAAAGGAGTTCTGAGATCAGGAACCGGGAGTTAACACTGGTGTTACACGGTTTTCTCCCTCCAGAGACAGCAGAGGAACTCCCCCCACCTAAGGCCAGAACGTTCTCCTTCAAGGGAGCGGTCCCTTTGTTCTTACCTCTTGGCATTCAATAAATATCTCCTGAAAAGGGGTAAGACAAATGTCTCCCAGTGTATCGTCCCCAGAAATTACCCAGAGAATCTGGCTTCATATCCCGGTGGGATGTAAATATACATAAATATTATTTTGAAAAAATCCAAAGACATCATGATTCAGGTGAGTTTCAGGTAAAATTCAGAAGACTGATCCAAGACTCCTGTCCACACATGACAACACAGCTTTACCCGTATTCCAAAACCTTTAACAGTTAGCAAAGGAGAAATTGCTCCCAGTCATAGATTGGTGCATGAACAACATTAAATTCTAAAGATAAATGAGGAATCTCATGTTGATTAAGAACAAAACAAAGGTTAGAAAATGTTCACCATTGCTACAACCAAAGTCCTCAGGGTAGTAGAATGTCCCAAGGCTTTTGACATGCCATGCACAGTGTCTGCATGGAAACTTACTTAGCTGTGGAACAAAGACAGTTAATCAATGATGAGACAATGAGTAGGTTCCTGAAAGGGGGAAGGTGGCAGCAGCTCCGCTGTGGGTTTGGGAAGCCATCTGAGTCGCCCATTATAGAAGCATGAGTCGGAGTGAGTCACAGGCCTTTACCTTTACTAGGAGGGGTTGTTCCTGCGCAGGGAAGCAGAACTCCACACGTGAGGGGTGTGCGGGCACGTGCCAGTGTGAAATCAGTGCAGAGTTTAATCAGCACTGGCACAGAACACGGAGCCAGCGACATGATGTCCTCAGGATACTGTGAACGCTCACATGGGAAGTCCACGTTTGCGTTGCATCCTCAGAACAGGATTGGTTTTTGAAAGACATCAAGCAGAAGCGTGATCTGTTGGAAATGTTTCTTCTTTCTCTGGTATAACAGTCTATAATTTGATTTTGGCTATGATATAGATTCAATCCATCTAGATCTTTTTAATCATATTTAATGGTTTATGGAAATATCCTAGCTTTGAAATATATTGAATAGACAGTACAGCCCTATGGTGATTTAACAATGTTTCAGTTTTACAGTGTTTATAGAAACCTTTTTTTTTTTTTGCTTTCTCTATGTGTTCAGTAAATTACATGAGATAGCCAATATTATTACAAAATAATCTGTATATTCGGTAAGTTATGCCCAGCTGTAGGCTATGCTATGTGTTCTAAGCAAATTTAGATTAGGTAAGGCTAAGGCATGATGCTTAGTGACTTAGTAATTGAATTCAGTTTCAAATTAGAGATATTTTCAACTTTTCATGGGTTTATCAATATGTAATCCAGTGTAAGTTGAAGAATGCATACAATGCTTAGTCCAGCTCTGGGTGTATGGGCTTGGTGAACGCTAAAGTTCTATAAATCATAAGCTAACAGCTAAAGAAGTTGGCAAAAAAGTAACTGAGGGCTCTTGGAGGGATATTCAATGGTATGCAAGAAATGACAAGAAAGTTTTAACTTTTTCAGAAGTCACTAACCTCTTAAGAAAGGCAGAAATATGTAAATAATTAGTAGTTCAGACCTGTTTGAAGCTGTCTGAATGTTATCGAATGGGTAATTAGCAGCAACCTTAGGAGGCCAGGATTAGCGCTGGCATATAGGAATATTATCACTGAATAGAGCAGGACCTGTTCATCCCCTATAACAGGATAGAAGGAGGAAACAGAGACAGACATCTTTTAGGCTGAAAGGGCAGAAAGCTGAGAGCTATTTTTATTTTTCCGCAGATGGCTTTATTATTTTTCAAAGCAGTACAAGGTAGATTAAGAGGTGACTCAATGGGGACCCTAAGAAGGACAGATAGATAGATGCTATAGAAAATGGGAAAGCAAAACTTAGAGAAATGAGGAAAGACTGCTAGCAGCAATAAAGTTAAAAATCACTTTGTGGTTTTTCTCAGAAGCACACAAATAGAGATAAAGAGGTGGAGAGCTGAGATTTTAAAAACTGGCATACAGTGAGGAAGCTGTGACAAATAAATAATGGGTAACTACAGATAGGAAAGCAGATAGGGATTTTGTAAAAAGAGAAAGCTGCTTGATGTCACTTAGGGATTTGCATAAGGGGGAATTTTGTTCCCCAGTGGACATACAACAATGTCTGGGATTTTTTGATTGTCACAGTTTGGAAAGGGGCCCTTGTTACAGAAGTAAAACTCAGGGACACTGACACCTGCCTTACAGTGCACACGAGAGCCACACCACAGAAGCTGTGCTGAAATAGAGGTTGTGAAATGGCTCAGGAATCAAGCGGAGGTAGACGGGGAAAATGAGAAGATCAAAGCGCCAGGTCTCCTGGGAGGTTGAAAAGCAGGAGTAGTATGTCAAATGGGAAGGGGAGGGAGACAGAGAATCAAAGGGGCAGGATAGAAAGGGGAGCCAGAGTGTAAGTGGAAGGGAGAGAGTAAGTTCCATCCGGCAGTGGTTATGTGTCCCTGTGTATGCAGCACCTCAGAGCTGGAACACTTGGAGGTGACGAGAAGTGTGTGACCACACTGCAGAAAGGCTAAATGAGAGATCACTGGAGATGAATAATTCAGGATCACTGATCACCCAGATCAATGGCTAGGTAGGGAGCTGAGGTGCTGCAGTGTGACAGCTGCAATCTTCAGAGAAAGATGGCGTGGAAGAGAAACTGTGACTCAACGGACTATTTTTATGGATAAAGTCAGTGTGAGCAAAATATAGTTCATCTCCAGACAACTTCGCTGAATGGTGTCTTTTTGTATTTCATGAAATGAATTATCAATCAGTAAACATGAGAGAAAAAGAAAATACTTGAAAACTGACAGAAAGTGAAACATTGCTATATATATATATATATATATATATATATATATATATATATATATGTAGTTACCTCATATAGCCCATGAGCCAGTACCTCAAAAGTCCCTGCATTAGAAATTATTTCAAATCTTGTAAAAACTTAGGGATCAGCTAGTCTATCTGAACTTACATCATGAATGACTTCCAATCTAAAAAGATAGGAATACAGGATAACAATAAAAGTACAACATAAGACACTGAGAAGAAAATGGCCATATTTTGAAAGGATAACTGTGTTATAAAATTATGCAGCAAGTGTAAAACTAAAATTTCCATGAAATTAGATTATTGAGGTACATAAAGTTCAATTTTTAAAGATGAAATTTCACAGGCAGTTCATTACATTTTTGGAATAGAGTGACCCCAAAACTATTTGACATTCCTCTTTGGAGACATCTGATGATCAAGCTGATAATCTTAAGGAAGTAGCTTACGATGAAACCCTCACTGAAGTCATTCAGGTCTACAGTTTATTGCCAGTTATCACCTCCAATCCCAAACCCATCCAGTATAGTAACAGTGAGGAAGGTGCTCAAAAACTGAAAGTCCTCATTATATTTATTCACATAACTTTAGCTTACCAATGATCCAGAAGAACATAGAATATACATTATCTGTCTATTCTGCACTTCATCATTGAACTGTCTATTACAGGAGAGACTGGGAAACGTGGAGTGAAGATTCAATAGTCTGCTGATTAAATATCAAGTTACTTTGCCCCATGGCAAAATTACTTACCTTTAGAATCTTTGAGTGATCAGTGTCTCCGTATCCTGCAGTATTTATAAGGGCACATGGAGCCTTTTGTTCCACACTTTTCTCTGTAACAATAGTAGCCAACAAAGCTATGTTGTGCATTTTCTTTTTGTAACTTTCACCAAATTATAAATTCTGCAAAATTATGATCGTATTCTTGGAAGCTATGCTATATGCAAAAAGCTTGATTCCTTTCAGCTCCTATTCCCCCTTGCAATGTAGAGTATGAAAGAGTTTGGTGAAGATTTTGGAATTGAGACCAAAAATGTACCCACTCTTCCAAAACCCAAGCAGAGGAATATGTAGACTGAATAGCCAAGGTATTTCCTAAGAAACAGAAGTTTACACAGATTAAATCATTGCTTCATTTTATCTGTAAGTAGAAAATACACATTTTTCTCTAAAACTGAAAAAGCATTGTAGAGAAACTCAGCAGCTGTTTATACAAAATGACCTCATAATACTAAGAGGCCAGCTCCCTGCCCCTGGGTGGGTGCAGCACTCATACCAGCAATCCCAGTGCTAGACAACAAACCAATCACAAAAACTAGGCTCGGGGCTGGGGATTTAGCTCAGCATCATAAGCACCTGCTTTGAAAGTGCACAGTCGTGAGCTCGATCCTTGGTACCAAAAAAATAAAAACTGAAGAGCTGGACTCAGCTGCCTCCATGAGTGCATGAGTCTCAGGGAGCCGCTCAGATGCAAACCCTGACACAGTCAAATTACGAGATGAGTAAGTCATTTTAAAACACTAGTCCATTGCTTCATTTATCACTTCGTATTTTAGTAGATATATTGTTGGTGTACTCATGGTCATTGCTGGCAATGATCTACCAGGAGCAATCTTTCCTCTAGGAGGTAATCAAGTGAAAAGCCAGTGTCACACCGAATCATGGCCATGATCTTTGAATGAGGAAAAGGTAAAGGGTGAGGATAAGAGACTTGCACAAATGGTGCTTAGGAAAGTTCCCACAAACACCACCATCTTATACCATGGTCTCAGAAATATCCTCTGAGCTCGGTGTCAGAGACAGGGGACACACCAGAGACATTAATATATTTAGGTTCCAAACTCTGTTTTTCTGGTAGGTAGCAGGAGAGAGACCCTCTCTGACAGAGACAGCTCAAATGCCAGGATAAAACACCCTGGAGAGACCCAAACAGATAGAGATGGACTCTCACAACCCAGGAAAAAACTAAAGTGCAAAAAACCACTCGAATATGAGGTCCTAGGACTACCATTAGAGAAGCTAAGATCAGTGAGCACAGCGCCCTCCTGGAGCAGCCTGAATTCCTGCCCCACCTGAACAAGCGATCCGCACTGAAGGGACCAGCCTGAGCCACCGGAGCCCAGAGCTGAACAGCCCTCCATGCAGCTCGCCCGGACCAGCCCTGCACTTGACCCACCCAGAAGCACCGTGAGTTCCCACCGCAGCCGCACTAAAGTCAGAGGTCAGGGAGCCCTGCAGTTCTCGGGGGCGGGCATCAACACGTGGTGAGTGATGGGAATAAGACCTTCCCATGGGAAAGGGGAAACCGACTGGAAGACATGTTGGATTTGGGCAGGACAGCCCTAACTCCATAAGGAAGTGGCTTCAGCTGGTTGCTCTCCTCACTGAGCGGATTGGTGGAATCTGCTTGGACTAGGCTGCGCCCCTGGTGGGGACTCAGTGAGTGGCTACAATATTACTTCCCTGAGATCAGTGCACACTGATGCAGTGAAGGCCTGCAAAGGTTGACTGGCCTGGAAGGGAGGAGCTAGCGCACACTGCCTGTGGGTGAACTCAAATCTCTGATAACCTATTGAAGAGGGCTAAAGCTCCTAGCCTGCGCCCTCTAGAGGAGCCTTAACCAACAAGAAAAGGGTCTGGGCATTACACTGTACACTTGTATGGATGGAACCAAAAACATGATGAAAGGGAGAAATAAGAAAACACTCCCAGCCCCCAACCCTGAGAACATTGATCCAGGAGAGGTAAATACAAAAGAGATTGAGGGTAACAAAAATGCAACATCAAACACAGCATTAGTGGACATAAAGAGATATATTCAAGACCTCCTAAGCAGGACCAAAACTGAAATATTAATTCAAATTAAACAAGAGATAAGTAGATTAATAAAAGAAGGGCTGGGCACCTGTCAAGAAGACACAGACAGAAGAATGGAGGAACAAAAATGGAGAAAAAAATTTAATGAAGAACTCAGAAAAAACCTAGAATTCATGAAGCAAATTCAAAGAGATTATCAGGAAACTAAAGACTCCATAGAAAGCTGGCAAAACTGCTTGAAAGAAACCAAAGATAGACTATCAAAAATTGAACACAGGCTTGCAATGTGTGATCATGAAAGGGAAGATCTCTTAAAAATAACAAGGGAGCAGGCAGTAAAGATACAAAGACTGGAAGATGACAAGAGGATCTATAACTTAA
>PVJX010006749.1:0-75312 GCA_004027295.1 Dolichotis patagonum
AAACAATATCTTAAAGCTATAAAAGTTGTCCATTTATGTTTTTGTTTCTTAATCTCATCCAACTTATATATTTAATGAGTCTCTCAGATTTTGAAACTGTATCACTCTCCGCTTTAAAAAAAATTACCACCATCAGAAATGTTATCTTAAGAGAGAGAAAACTAAACAAAAATCACAAAGCATCCTTAGAATTTTAGCAGGTATAGAAGTGGAACAAATCACTTCTGATCACAGTATATCAAAAGATGAGACTTATTTGAAATAAATAAAAAGATACAAATGACCAAAGCACCTGAAATGCAGAAAAGCTAGACATTGGTAAAAAAAATATATATATATTCTCTGGTGTACAGATTTTTTTATAAAATACAAGACATAGAAAGTTCTTTTGTGTAAATGTCATGGCTCTAAACTAAACAGTAAATTTTTTGTAAGTCTTTGCTGGCTAGAAAAATTAATTTACCATCTCAGTTTCTCATATCAAGTAAACATCAGAGTATAGTGAAATTCAAGCTGTCTCTTAGCATTTTGTTGAAGTAAAATTTTATTTTTCGAAGCTAAAAATGGAGGATTCCTTGTATAGTTGACTGAATGTAAATGCTATTATAAATTTGCTCCTACCTTTCTTGAAAAAATTTCTACATTTATGTGCTTCTGTAATTAGTTCCCATCAGCATGCTATAAATATGTAAAACGTTTACCGGTTTATCACTTGCGTCTTCCATGAAATGCAAATGTCTGGATAGGATTCACCTTAATAATACATTTTTTTCTAAGCTATGCACTTCTCTCTCTCTCTCTCTCTCTCTCTCTCTCTCTCTCTCTCTCATATATATATATATATATATATATATATATATATGAATTTAAACCTTATTTTTCCTTCTACCTAAAATAGTAATTATTGTTCTTTAAAAAAAGAAAGGAGTATAAGGTAATACTAATTTAAAATTGAAAAGAATCTAATTTGTTTATAACGGGATTTTGGTAGATAGAGATACTCAATATTAATCACCTAAAGGATTTACCAAATGATCATGGTAGCAGAAACAGAACAGATCTCTTATTAAGTATACTTGAAAGTGGCACAGTATTCAGCAATATGTTCCTTTTTCTTTTGCTTCTTTTGGTGTGTGTGTGTGTTTTAGACAGGGTTTCACTATGCAGTTCAGGCTTGCTAAACTAAAAAGGAGACTGAGAAGATCACTGCATAATGATAAAAACTAAATGAAAAATGAATATTATAAATTAATAATAAAATAAAACAAAAATAAAAACATAAAAAGTACAGTTGAGATCATCTTGCAGAGGAAGAGATGTGTGAAATTGTTGTCATTGTTGTTATAAAATTACCTGTAATATTTTGTAACACTTTTATGCTTACTAGGAAGCTATCAGTGTGCATTGTTATGCATCATGTTATAACTCTTTTTTTCTTGCAGCACTGGAGACAGAACTCAGAGCTAATTCATCCTAAGCAAGCACTCAATCATTGAAATGTATTTCTTATTATATCACTTTATACCACATCATATATAGTTATGTGATATTATGCTACAGGCTATAACATTATTTTATAATGCAAATTTATTATTTACTTCCTGTAATGGTTGGATGATTACACTGACTTGAGAAGTTTAGAAGTTTAAATCAATCAGCTCAGAAATTCTCCACCCTAGTGTGTAGCGGACCCACCCTAGGGTGGCTCCTGGCCCGGATGGTACAATGGGGAAATGAGGGAGGATGGTTGTGCTTCTGTTCTTCAGAGGAGGAGTTTGTCTTCTCCTTCAGCTTGGGTGTTCCCTCCTGCCTTCTCTCTCAGACTCTTTGGCTTCTGCCTTCAATCCTTCAGTCTTCCAGCATAGACTCTTGAGCCTTCTGTCACAGACCCTGGGCCTCCTGATATGGACTTGCATGGGACACTGCAGTGAACCCCAGACCTTGGATCGAACCCCTTTGTTGCCAGTGTGCAGAGGCCCTCTGCACCCTGCCTCATCCAACTCTGTGAGTGACTATTTTAAACCAATCTTGCAATTCCTTACATTTGTTTATCTGGTGTTATATGTGTTTCTTCAGTAGATGCCACTGATACACTCTCTAAACTGTATTTAAAATAAATATCTAATATTAAGCAGTTAAATTTGATAGACATAATAGTTATAAAATTTATCAAATGTTTCACCTTAGTAGAAGTTTATTCTATTATTAAAATATTGTTAACATGGAAATCAAATTAATAAGACTATAAAAAATAAAAGTGTAATTCTGGTCTAATTTGGCAGTGGTCATAATATTTCAACCAACGTTTCAAGGCATGTAATTTAGAGTTATAAGTGTTAATTAAAATGTAATTTGTGAGAATCTTGTGCTACTTTTGTTTAAAAGAAGTCATAGATATAGTAAGAAAAGGATGACATTCAAAAACTTAAGATAATGTAAAAACAGTAGTGAAGACCCAAGGACCATTCCCTAAGATCTCTGCTCACATGTAGAAAGAAGATAAGAATGGCTGCCAGCTCAGGGCATACCGACGCATTTTATGATTTCTCATAAAATGAACTTTCTCATAATTTGCACTTTCCAGTAATACAGTAAATCATGGCAGGTCTTGATGTTATGTGCCCTTTTCTTAACATTGTGAGTTTCAAGAACATTTTACCTCTCACTAGACTAGAGACTGTGAAATTACTAATGTCAATAGTTGGAATTTGTTAAAAATTTCATTAATATCAAAAGTGATATATGATTTATTTTAAACTCAAATACATAACAGCCATATCAGAAAAAAAGCTGAGATCAGATGACTTATTAGTGTCTATTAAGCATAACATTGAACACTCTAACATAAATACAAACTATTATAGCATTGGATGTGATGTGACTATAAAATGGGCACTTATATTTTACTTCATAAATATGATTAGATATTATATTTGATTTATGTGATTATCTACTGAACTATTCAGAAAAATACTTTCATAAATGTAAAACACCATACATGCTCACAAATTAATTAACATTATATTTAGTTTATTTATATAGCACATACCATTAACATGTAAAGTGTGGGACAATAATAAGGAAAGAATATTATGTGATTCTGTTTTACTGACTAAATGTTTACATGGTAGTATTATAGCTTTCTCTTAATCATGAATGTTATCAGAAATAGAGCAGGAAATTTACTCTTTCTAGTCAAATATTGTCCATAAATATGTTTCAGAGAAAATATTTGATTTCAATAAAGCATTTAACCTGAGTGAATACTTGTAGATGGAAAATATATTTTTGGACAATAAAGTTTTTAGTTTTTTACTAAAACCAAACTTCAGTTCTTAAACAGAAGATAAGAGATTTATTAGACTTTTACCCCATTTCAGTTTGTTTCTCTAGGGGCAAAGGAAAAATATTTTCTATTTGTTTAAAGATTCTTCATTTTTTAAGAATATGAAAATCATTACTCTAAGGCTATGCATGAACTCTAGAAGGGAATATCTCAAAAAATAATGTTTGTCCCAATTCTCATAAGTTACAATTGATGATATATTTTTAAAAATTCAATTAAATTATATGTATTTTATTTATTTATTTATTTATTTATTTATTTATTTATTTTTTGAGACAGGGTTTTGCTGTGCAGTCCGTCTGACTTTGAACTCACTATGCAGCTGAGGCTGGCCTCAAACTCACAGCACTACTCCTGCCTCAGACTTCCAAAGTGCTGGGATTACAGGCCTGTTTGGCTACTGGTTTTTTGTTTGCTTGTTTTGGTATCAGGGTGGAACTCAGGACCTCACCATTACCAGGCAGGAGTTATGCTCATCGAGGTAAATCCCTGGTCTTTGGCTTTATATTTTAATTCAGTTCTAAAAATGTTAAGAATCCTTAAGTCCTAACTAACCTAGAGGAAAGGGTGTATCTCTGATTAATAGTAAACATTAATATAAATCAGTTTATTGGCAACTCTCTGCTATATGACTGTGATATTTTACACATTTGATAAATTTGCATCTATAAAAATGAAGATACATGATATAAAAACTATCATTTTTAAGATGCTACAAAAGGGCAGATTTAAGTACTATGGTACTATTTGTTTTCTTTCTGCCATTGTGACAAACTCCCTTAAAAACACATCAGAAAAGAAAAAGTTTACTTTGGTTAATAACTGAAGGAGTTTGAGTCATGTTGCCTTGGTTTGAGTCCATAGTCTATGGATTTATGGTCAGATAGAAGATCATGATGGGTGCCTCATGTGAAATAAAACTTCTTACTTCCCTCAAAGTAAGGGAGCCAAAAAGTAGCATATCTTCCTTGTTATAACCTCAATGACCTCTACAGATGTGATCCCATGTCTTAGTTACTGTTCTCTTTGCTGAAAGAAAATGCCTGACACCCACGAGTTAAAGGAAAAAAGGCTTATTCTGGTTTAGAGTTTGTAGAGATTTTAGTCCATAGTAGGATGGCTCCAAGTCATGATGGTTTAGCAGAGGGCCAGTGCCAAGGAGAAATGGTCCATGGCAAGGCAAGCAGGAAGCAGCAAGCAGCAAACCTCCCTTCCATTTTATCCCACCCAGGTTACTGGCTTTTGGATGGCCCCACTCACACCCAGGGTGGAACTTGCCATCTCTCACACACACACACACACACACACACACACACACACAGAAGTATGTAAACTAATCAGTGGATTAATTGGTACCACACACCCTAATTACAGTAACATACACCTCGATGCACTGTGCCCCACCACCTGTGACTATATAAGACTTAGGGGTGACCTCTAGATGCAAGCCACAATACCCCATGTCTTATGGTTTCTACCAACTTTCAACAGTCTATTCAATTATAAACCTATGAATGGACTCATCTGTTAATGAGATCAGAGCCTTCATGGTTCAATCACTGCTAAAAAGCACCAGCTCTGAGCACTGCTTTACTGGAGACTGTCACAGTTAAACTTGTCAATTTGTTTGGCTTGGGAGCCGCCTAGAGGACTAGTAAAGCACACTATGGGTGTGTCAGGGAGGAGTCAATTTGGGTTCTACATCAAGTTACTGGCCATGTCCTCTCTTGTGACACATTCTCATCTTGATTCCTGACCATCATATAACAAACAGTTTTGCTACTCTGTAGCCTGCTGCCATGATGACTCTCTCTTGGAGTCTGCCCCCCATAGACTGAGTGTCAGAAGTCTATAAACCAAATCAAATATCTCATCCTTTAAATTGTGGACTTTGGAAAATTTGTACCATTAATCAGAATGAACAGTACAGAAACCTGGAATGCTGTCGTTGCTTAAGTGTACACTACCATTTAGTACATGGAAGTAATTTGTAGAAGTAATCTCAAAAAAGTTGGGGAAGCAGGCAATAAAAAGCCTTGAATGTTGAAAACAGAGCTGATTAGAGATTCTGATTAAAACCAGGAGACGAAAACGTTGACATAATGAATGGAATGAAAGGGAGTCTCATGAGTTTCCAGTTGGGAATGAAGATTCCATTGCGATTTGGGTCAGAGGGCTGGTATCTTATATTACAGCAAACGGACTTGTCTATATTTTCCCTGTTCTGAAATCTTGTGTACAGATGAGTTTAAAGGCTATAGATTAACTGATCTGGTAGAAGACATTTCAAAAGTGCCTGTATTGATAAGATTTCCAAATGCTTGTACTAAATACCCCAACACTGTATCTCAGAGATTTCATGGTGTAATAGCATGGCAAAGCAATGCTTGTTCAGGTCATGGAAGCATACTATGGTATAGCAAAGAATAGATATGAGCTCAAAATTTCACCCAACATCACACCTCTGTGGTGCACCCAGATTTACCCAGAAGTGAGTGTTGTGAATCCTCTCAGCTTCCCTCAACCTTATTGACTAGCAGGAGAAATTGCCACAGAATTCATCGTTCAGGGTATGCATGGGTACTGAGGCTTCTTTTCTGTATGTTAATAGTGAGGCTTAGGAGCAAAGATCAGAGCAGAATGATAACAAATATTCAAATTTGGGTCTGAAAGAACCACATGTAAAGTTGCAATTAAAAGAAGCTTTGTTACAGAAAAGATTCATTCCATTAAAAGGAAACCACACACTTTTAACAGGGACAAAACATGAGAAATCTTAGAGGCATCTCAGAAATTCAAAATACCCCATCCACCCCAGGCTCAGGGTGAGTGTCAAACATTTCCTTCAGGAAGAGAGCCAATCAGCCCCTTTCTTGAGAAGGGCCACCTTATGAATTGGTTCTTCGAGATTAATTTCAACATTTGCAGATATCCATGTACTCAGAGGCTGCTTTAGTTATGGGCCATTGGAGCTACTGCTCAAGATAGCAGCAGACTTTGGTATCTTTCACATAGTTCTGATTGTTCAGGCGTTCAGAGTACAAGGGTCGCTGAGACTTATACATGAATTTCAAAGAAAGAATTATAGACTGGGCTAGATGCTGCTTAAAAGAGTATGCTGCGTGAACTAAGCTGAAATTACTGTGGAGATCTGAGAACCCTCATGATGCCAGAATCATGGAACATATGCTGAGGAAAACCACAGACCAAGTGCAAAACTACCCAAGAGAAAATGCATGAGCTGTGACTGGCAAGGTCATAGTGATAGGACCACCTAAGCATTTTCTTTTTCTTTTTTTAAAATTTTATTTTAAAGAGGGTAATGTTAAACACAGCAAAACAGAATATAAGAAAGCAATGTAAAAGATACAGATTTCAAAGCAAGACAACTGGATATGTTCACTATCTATCATATTATCTCTTGTTTTCTTCCAAATAGTTGTCCATATCTTCACACACAATGAATTCATACAACATAGTATAAAACTGATCAGAACAGGATGATGAAGGCATTTTAAGTTTTCAAGATCAGACAATGAGGAAGTGAACAATGGCTGTCATAGTGTCTCTCATTCTCTTCAAAATAGCTGTCCATATCTTCACATATGTTGAAATTAAACAAAACAAAACAGACTAAAATTTCTCTGAACAAAGAATAATAATATTGCTGGATTTCACATCGTGACACTACAGAATCAGCAGTGGGTACAATAGTGCCTTTTTATCTTCAAAGTAATTGTTCCTTTCATCATGGGTTATATAATCAGTTCTCATAAACTGTTTGGAAGTTCTACATATGCATGAGTCTCTACCTGTATATCTATCCTTTCTGTATTATAAGGAAAAACAAGACAAACCAAAACAAATTCCTAGAAAAACATGAAATGAAAAAGTCATGTATAACCACAATACAAGGTGATCTACAATGGTTACTATGATGTCTATTATCTTCAATAGAATTGTCTATATCATCAGGCATAGTATAATTGAAGATAGCAGCAAATACCAATATTAATAAAAACAAAACATTGGAGACATTATAAGCATTCAAAAGCATATAATAATCAAACCAGAGTGGTTATCCTAGTGAATCATGTCATCTTCAGAGTACTTGCCTATACTCTCAGACTTGATACTATCAATCGTAACAGATTCAAATAAAATCAGTCAAGAAAAAACAGTGACCTAATGAAACTAGATTCAAATAAGGTCAGTCATAATAAGACAGTGTAAGTTATAAAGGGCTTCAGATTAAGTTAATAGGAAATTAAGGATGATTACCATAATATATCCTGGTATTTTGGGGATAGCTGTCTGTGCACTCAGATCTAGTATACGTAGACAGACTGGAACAAAATATAATCAAACTAAACAGAGCAGTGAGAATAATGTGGATTTTAAATCCTGATAACACTATTAACAATATCCTCTACCTTCCTTTTTTAGACAGTTCCTCCCCTTTCACTTTCACAGGGTGCATTGTACATTTTGGATCCCACTAACTCCTGTAGTTTTTACATTGGGAAGGCAACCTGCTATTTACCTAAGTGTTTCTGAACTTTTTACCCCTGGGCTTGATCTTAAGTTGTATTGTTCACCTACAAAAGCCTCAAGGTTTTCCTTCCTTATAGCTGAGTAGTTTTCTACTTCACAAAAGTATCATGTCTTTCCAACCTATCTGTAGGTGCTGAACATGGTACCCCTATTTCTTTCTAGTTCCTTGTCACATAGACCATTGTTTTCTCATATTTGACTTTTGGTCCATAAACCCTCTTTCAGGTTAATTATGTTTCCCATACAGAGCATCTCCATGGACCCTATCTCCTGATCTACTCTGCTTGTGTTTCTTTTTGTTAGTGTATCAAGGCCATCTATGTTAGAGAGCCATCTATGTTAGACAGCTAAACTTCTCTGCCTCATTTCTGCTATGCTATTTTTCTGTCATTGGTTGTTTACTTTTCTTCTTCATTCTACTGCCTGCCCCATTCATTGAGGCCTCTCTGCCACTGTTCCTGAAATCCTGGTGTTTTTTTTTCCCCTCTCTCTCTCTAGGATGTCCTTTTTGTAGGGTTGGATGGTTGGCCATGAACTGCCCCAGTTCCTCTTTGTCATGGAAGCATCTTGTTTCTCCATTAATTTTGAGAGACAGTTTTGCAGGATACATCAATCTGGGTTGGAGATTGTTTTCTTTCAGAGCTTGGAATGCTTCACTCCAATCTCTTCTTGATTTGATGGGTTTTGTCAAGAAGTCTCTCATGATTTTCCTAGGTTTTCCTTTATAGGATTATGTTTGTTATCTCTAACAGATGTTAACATACTGTCCTTGTGATGAATTTCTGAGATCTTCATTATTGTATGTCTGGATGTAGCTCTGTTTTGGTTGTAGGTTGTTGGAGATCCGTATGCCTCATACATCTGAATATTAATTCCTTTTCCTATGCTTGGGAAATTTCCCTTAATTATTCCTGTCAATAGCCTTTGTATTTCCTTTGTATTTACCTGTGCTTCTTCACTCACATTTTTAATTCTTAACTTATAGGTCCTCTTGTCATCTTCTAGACTTTGTATTGTTAGCGCCTCTTTCCTTGTTATTTTTGAGAGATCTTTCCTTTCACAATCACACATTGCAAACCTATCTTCAAGTTTTGTTAATCTATCTTTGGTTGCTTTCAGACAATTTTGCCAGATTCCCATGGAGGTTTTAATTTCCTGGTAATCTCTATGAATCTTTTTCATGTATTCTAGGTTTTTTTATATTCTTCATCCAAAGTTTCTCTCCTTTTTATGTGTCCCTCCTTTCTTCCATCTGTGTCTTTTTGAGAGGTGCTTAACATGTCTTTTATTAGTATTCTTATATCTTGTTTTACTTATATTAGAATTTCAGGCTTAAATTCATCTATAATGTCACAGAGATATTTCTTTGTCAGCTGATGCCATGTCTGATATTGCATGTTTGCTGCCCTAAATCTCTTCTGTATGTACCTCTCCTGGACTGATTTTCTCTGGGTTGGGGGCTGGAGGCTTTTCTTCTTTCTATTGTCATGTTTCTGGTTTTTTTCATACAAGTGTATGGTGGAGGTCCCACCCCCTTTTCTTGTTGGTTATGATTTTCTCTAGCACTGGCTGAAGATTTCTGCCTTCTCCAGTTTGCTGTTGGTCACTGAGGTGCAAGCATCAGTGGTGTAGGCTGGGCCCTCCCCTCCAAGCCTGTCAACAGAAGAGGCCTTCATCACATTAGCATGTGCCGTGCAGAGGGAATCAGTTAGGGACAACTTCAGGGACAATTTTGCCCCTGGCTATTGGGTCCTGGCCAGCTCAAGCAGATCCCACCAACATGCTCTGAGCAGGGAGCATCCAACTGAAGTAACTGCCATCCCTTGTTCAGGCCCATCCCGCCCAATACCAGTATGTCATCTAGTTTGTCACCCCTTTCCCACAGGAGGCTCAAATTCTGAGCACTCACCGCGGGTTAGTGCAGGTCTCCTCGCCGGCTCCGTTCTCTGTTGGCTCTCCAACCTGGAGTTCAGTGTGACTGTGGCTCAGGTAGTGAGAGCACCGTGACCATGAGTCCACGTGGCCCCAGTGGGAGCGCAGCAACCACAGGTCCAAGCGGTTCTGGTAGGACCACTGCAAACACAAGTTTGACTGGCTCCCTTCACTTTAGTTTCTTCCTGGGTAAACAGGATCCATGTCCCTCCATCTGGTCTCAGGATGCTTTATTCCAGCATCTGATGTTTCTCCCAGAGGCCTCCTGTTTTTCTGCTTGATGATCTTCCATATTTAGCTCCACCCACCCAAACCATTTCAAAATCACTTCTCAATTTGCTAGAAAAGGAGCTACAAAAGTTGATGTTTGCAGTGCTAGATGTAGGTTTTGGGTTTGATCCTGTTCCTTACTTTACCACAAATTCTCCCCAGTAAAATTGGAATTTATACCATATAGAGATTATGCACCTTGATTTTTGGATTTTAAGGTTTTCAGCTAAGAGTCTGCCTTGAGTATCAGTGAACACTTTGAACAAATCTTTTCTGCAGTACTGTCTTGGTTACTTTTATTTTTCTCTTGTTGATGGGACAAACTACCTGACATCAAAATGAAGGAAGGAAAGGTTTATTTAGCTAACTGCTGTGAAGGTTTCAGTCTGTAATAAGCTGACTCCAAGGCAATGGTGGCATGGCAATGGAGCAACACTTCAAGATTTCAACCAGAGCAAAAGGAAGGAAACAAGCTGCTCTCTTGGCTCATATTGTACACAGGCCCCATCCTCCCTTAGGGCGGGTGCAGCCCTCACAAAATCTCCCACAGGATGAGGATATTTATAAAATAAGAACCCTGGCTCTCTGCTGATAACAACCACTGAAGCTGTTTACACTTTGATGAAGGAATTAGTGATCTTGCAGTTGTACAAAGAATAATTATATCAGACTAAGTGGTATTATGACCTTGTGTTTATTGGCAAATAAGTATAATGTAAAGAGAGAGTTTGAGTGTCAAATTGGAGTGGACTATGAGAGTTAAGTTTAATTGTCAACTGGATTGTTTTGCAAATACTTTGAGGAATAGTAAAATATGTTGCTGAGAGGGTTTACCTATACCATGTTCCTGACAACTTCTCTGGGATTGTCCTGGAGCTCTGCTTCTCAGTCACCATTAAGTGAGCAGCCTTGCTCCAATGTGCCTTTCCATCCTGCTGATTCAGCTGACCTTTGATCCCTTGAGACAATGATCCAAGTGAATGTTCTGCCCCTTTAAGATGTATATACTAGGGAATTTTTTTCCACAACAGAAAAGCTAACTAATACAGGGACTAAGGGTTAAAGATGTGAATTTTTGGGGAATATTTCACTCACTGTTTCTTATCTAATGTTTTGTCATTTTAACACGGCCATTCTCAGAAATAGAAAATCTCCAAATCTTTTACTCTTGGATTTATTGGTACTTTGTACAATTTTATTGAATGATAATGAATCGCAGTCATCTCTTAGCAATCAAAATATTACATTTTATAAACCTTTTACACCATTTTAATTAAAACTTTAATTTTAACTCAAAAGAGTCTATGAAATTCAATTATAGAATTTATTATTCTAAGTTCAGTTGATTCAGGAACTGATGTGATATTTCAGTTTATAAATTTGCAAGCATAAAAATATCAATGCATCATCAAAATATAATCATCTGATTTGACTATCAGAACTTTGGTGTGGAACTTTAATTTATTTTATGTATTACTTGTTTACCTTATAACTTTCCTAGAATTGAGAGACTACTGAATATTAACCTATTTCCTCTGGTACCAATGTGAATCTGTAAGCCCAATATACATGACGAAGAATTAATAAGAGAGGAGTAATAATTAAATACAATAAAATATGAAGAGTAGAAAGGTGATTAATTTAAGATTCATGTAAGAAATTAAAATAATATTGATGAGTAATGAAAAGGTTATCTAATATCATCAACCCCACAGAGTTCTTGTAATGGGGAAAATTTTTATATTAAAACATTCAGCATTAATGATTATTTCAAAACAAAATGAAGGTTTTATTAAACTCATATATTAACTCTTTTACCAGATAATTTTATAACATATAATATCACAAGCTAAAACTTAAAAGTAAATACCTTTCAATGAATTATTTTACATTCATTCATTTATTCAAAAAGTTAAACACATCAATTATTTGCTGTGTTCTGTAGTAGTTTCATGGTACATAACAAAAGAAAAAATCGATCTTAAATTTTATCTTCACAGAGTAGTTATTAGCTTCTAAATAGCATAGTAATCACCATGAATTATTTTTTTCATTACAGCTATTTAAGCCATTGCAAGAGAATCTGGCAGATTAGTTGTAAAGCAAATTCCAAGAATTGGAATATTTAGTAACTAGGATCCAGGCAGTTTATATTTTCACTGTATGAAAAACAATGTTTTAGTGACAAATAGAATGATATTAAATAATTACCTTAAAATGTATAATGAGATTAGTGGTTTTGTGCAACTGAAGTACAATGTATAATAACTAGAAATATATAGTGAAAACTGTACTAACTACATGAAAAATATTAGATGTTGGGAGAAATTTCTTGAAAGATAAAACAAACATAAACTCCCCCAAACTAGAAGGAGTCTAACATAACTGTGTATTAGAACAAGTACTTCTGTGACTATGCTTTTACCATAAGAATATCCAAAAGGGTATCTGAGGATAGAGAAGTAAAAAAATATTTAACTTGAGCTTCTCTATCTCTACCAAACAACCTTCAGCCATTCAAGTTCTAACAAATAAATGATACCTGGCAGAGTATACTCATGTGTACCCATGCTTGTGTTTTACTAGTGTTAAAATAGTCTCAATACAATTACAATGGTTGGGTAGAAGATAAACCTAAAAGGTTACATGGGAACCAATGATAGAGTTTGTGAAAAATATTTAGATTTTCAGCTGTGTTCTGAGGGCAAATGGAAGCCACTGATCAGGGTCTAAGTAAGTGAATTCTGTGATTAGAAGTATGCTGGTATCAAAGCATCTCTGGGTAACAGTGTGGAAGGACAGAGGAAGAAATATTATTACCTTTATTTTAGAGTGAGACAGTGAAATATACAGAGGGCTAATCCACTGTAAATGTTGAATATTAATTTTCAGAACATGAGAATCAAATTTAGAGTTCTCATCTGGTCACACAATATTGAAACAGTGTCTAGACTTGCTGATTGGCATCTGAGTGCCTGTTTCTCATTAAGGTATAATGTGCTAGCTACACAGGAGAGTAGTTGAATCTTCAAATGAGATTTTCTACTCAGAGCAATATAATTTGGTTCTTTTCTCACTGAAGCCTATTATCACTTTGTCAAATTATACTACTGCATAGCATAAAAAAAACCTAGTTATAGAGAGTTGAAATCTAGATCTGGCAGCATTTAACACATTTTTATCTTGCTTCAAAAGTCTTTTGCAATGATAAGCTCAAGCTTTTCATATCTAGAGAGACAGTTGAATATGCAATCAAGTTATACACTCAGCCTCATTATACACCGAGGTAATACATATATTATTTTTTCCATCCTTTTTTCCTTTGAAATCTTTTATTTCTTTATTTTATTATTCATTGTCTTTATATTTTACTTTTATTTTGTGATATTAAAGTTGAACACAGAGCCTTCACATTAAGCTATACCCTCTAACCTTTTTTTGTTTTCCTTCGACATAGAGTGTCATTAAATCACGAAGTTGCCAAGGCTAGGCTCAAATTTGTTATCTTTCTGCCTCAGCCTTCAAGATTCTAGGATTATGGGAATGTGCCACCTCATCTGGCTCATTTCTTATTCTGATATTGAAATTATTCTTTCCGTCAAAATGTGTAATCTGATCTCACGTTCTCTGCCCAGTGAATAATGAAATCTCTTCGATATGAAGATGTTCTGGTAATTAGTAATGTCTGCGGTATCCATTTGTCATTAGATGTTTTGATTTCTTTTGATGTTTCTGGTAATTTACCCAAGTAAACTGCATAATGCAAATGAAGTTAGTCCTTGTATGTTGTACTCTATAAACTAATGAGGACATATTTAAAGGTATTTTTAAAATATCTAGTGATTATGATATATTTCACTCATTAAAAACTAAAAATTCAAACTTATACTGGCTATATTAGCTTATTCTTCTAATTCAATTGTAACTAAGCATTAAATCAGTTTCTTTCTTCACTTTTGGTTTTGTAATTATCATTTTAAATGTCTTCATTGTTGACATGACTTCTAGAAAATTAATTCTTCACACATTTTGTTTGTTCTACCCGTGTAACAGAAACAAAAACTCCTGCCAATAAATTGTACTTGTTAGTAGATCTTAATGATAAATACACTTTTGTCCCCTGCTACTTCCAGTGATAAAATGCTATTAGTTCTGAACTCTCACTTCACTACTCCAGGCCCAATGCATAACATTAATCGTTATAACCCTACACAAACTCATTCTGTTTGATTCATAAAATAGCTATGCACCATTTACAAACATTTTTCAGTAGGCTCCATTTTTTCCCTGAAATGAGGAGTTGGACTTCATTAATCTCCCTTTCTTTTTCTCAAAATGTAGCATAAACTTTGAATTACACATTAAACTTTAAAGAATTGTCATAGTCTGCTTTAGCTGAAAAGGGAAAGATTTCTTCAAGTTTCATAAAATGTAATTTAACACAACAGAGCTGGAAGGGAATGTAGTCAATGTTTTTAACAAACACTTTAGCTACTTGAATTGCCTTAAAGTTTTGGCAACAGTATTTGCTATACAGGGAAGGAACAAGAGCATTACAAAGGAACAAAGGAACGTCTGAAAGGGAAGGATCAGTCAGTCCAGTATGCAGAAATATTTAGAAATAATACACATCTCATTTGTACATACTAATGAAGGGAAGAGGGAAAGTTGAATTTATCTCTTGGTAAAGGCTCTGGGTACTCCAAATTACATAACTAATCACTCAAAAATGCATACAGAGCAGGAAGTCAAATTAAATAAATATTTAGAAATACTTTAGAAATCAGTACAGTATTAAATAGGGAATTTTATAACAAATGTGATCTTACTATGAAAATATAATAGGAGGCAAATTTAATATGTTTTAGGCCACAATGTACTTTTCTAAGTGAGGTAATTAGATATTACTTCATATTAATGATTAAGATCAACAGACAAAAATAGTTCTGATTTGTCTTGTATCACTGTTTTCTTACATAAGATAGAAAAAGTAAACTAATAATGATGACTATATCCCTGATTTCAGCCCATAGGTACAACATCAAATATAGTTTAAAAATAAGCCACTGAGAGAAATGGTTTTGGATGAAATAATCCAGGATTCAAATAAGCAGTGACAATTGAAGTTTCAAGTAAACAGAAGTAGGACCAACTCTCGCAGAGGAACATTGTAAGCCAAAACTGCTGACGTAAACGTTTTGAATGTTTTTTGTTTTCTTGGTTGAATTAGATAATGCCTGTTTTTTGTTCTTACATTTCAAGAATACTGCCACCTGTGTCAAATCAAGTCGTTCTTTTCCAAGATGAGTCTCTGCTTTATCAGCTGAGGGTTAAAAAGGAGAGGAAAAGGGCATGGAACCCAAAATACCATAAAGACTTGAGGAATAAATAAATAGCCATTGGTTATAAGTCAAAGGGTAAGCCTCAAGTGTGTTGAGACTTACTTATTTTTATTAATTAATTTTATATTTTAACATAACATTTACTAAATATATATAACATTTTGATTTATATATACAATAGATAATGATAAACTTAGTGACTAGCTTGCCTATCACTATAAACATTTATCATTCTCTATGGTGAATATTTTCAAAACTCATGCTTCTAACTATTTTGAGGCATGCAATAGATTCTTTACATCCATATTTACCCTATCATGCTATACAACTCTAGAATTTATTTCTCTGATCTCACTGAAACATTGTTCACATTGACAATTTAACCATCCTTTGTCCTCTTCCTTCTCTCCCAAAGTTTTGTTAATTAATATTCTACTCAGCTCCTATGGGATAAAAATTTTTAGATTACACATAAGATGAGATGTCACAGCTTTTATCTTTCAGTGTTTGACTTATTTCACTTAATGTTCACCATGAACGCCATTTTGCCGCACATGACAGAATTTCCTACATTGATGACTCATTTTCCATTGTGTGTATTTGCACTTTGTCTGTTGGTTAATAGACATCTAGGTTTCTTCTATGTGCTGCTTCTTTGAATAGTGCTGGAACAAACATGGGAGAGCAGATGTCTCTTCATGGTACAGATATTACTTTCTTTGAATGGTTTGCTAGATCTTGCATTAGCTCTATTTATCTAGGTAAATATTTTGAGGAATAATCAAACTGTTTTCTGTAATTGCTAACTCATTTACATTTGCACCAGTGGTACATTTTTTTTTAAAGTAATGTATTTTTATTAGTACATGTTGACAGTCCATAATTATTACATTTATGGTGGCAACATATTTTACATCCTTTATTGTCTTCTTGTCCTTCCGTCCCTCCCTCATACCTCTAATTCTTAATCCTTTCCCACTTGAAAAAGCTCTATTTCCATTTTTTATTGATTCATTGCCATTAATACTTTGTCTCTTTCCCCTCCCTCCAAGAATTCTTTTCTCTACATCTGTGCCATCATTTGTTATGTTACCTATATAAAGGAATTGTCAGTTAGAAAATGAGACAAGGCCCTGGGGATTTAGCTCAGTGGCTTAAGTGCCTACCTGGCAAGCATGAGGTCGTGAGTTTGATCCCCAGTACAAAAAAAAAAAAGAAAAAAAAGAAAAGAAAATGAGACAAAATTAAATGCTGATGACATAGGGGAATGAAACTCCCAACTTACTATGTCTGTTAGGAGTTTGTGTTCTCTAAAATCGAAGAATGAATTTTAAGAGCAACAGGGGTTAAGAGTAGAATATATTTATTGAGAGAAAGAAAGCTTCTGTCTGAGAGAGACAGAAGGAGTCCCAAGTGGGTTGCCAAGGACTCTGCCTTTTCCAGAGACGTTTATACAGTGAAGTCAGATTCAAGGTAAGGGAAACTGGGAACTCACGAGGCAGATGGGCATAAAGTGGGACAGAACTACGGTTAGCCAATAAGATCAATAGTTCAGATAAAATTGATTAAATTGGAGACAAATGGGGATGCAAGTCACAGCATAGAAAGCCGGCATTTTTAGACAGTAGTGACTCTTCCCTACGGGGTTGGAATGGTGACTCCAGGTTTCCTCAGGGTGAAGGGAACTGTTTAGAATATCAGTCTTTAGGATATGGATGCATTTGTTTGGTCTGTTGTCTTGAGGCCTGGCCCACAGCAAGAGGTGCCTGTCTTCCCCACAGTTGCAAGGCATCTGGGCTTCTGCACTTGCTCCTTTGAGAACCTGGTCTCATCTGAGTGCCTATAATGTCTCTAACTCAGCTGCCTGCAACACTACTATATTAGTTAAAGAAAAACCACTTTAAATTACTTAATATTTTATAAAACAAAAAAGTACATGTGCCTTATCCAGAAAATACAGAAAATGAGGATATCTTTGTGGAAAAAAAGTAACCAGTTTAACATATATCATTCCTCATATAGATCAATACAAGGATAACTTAAATGGGAGCAAGCTTACATTGCACACTTGTGAAGCTGATTGAAAGTATGAAAAATTAAATGACTATGGAGAATCAGAACCATTATGAAAAAATAGAACAGTAGGGAACACTTTTTGTAGACATTAGAATCTAATTTAAACTAAGAGTTATTTAAATATTCCAATAGAATTACAAGTATAAACAGAACAAAATATAAGTCCTACACCTGGAGACTTAGGATATTTTTCTTTCTAATCTGAGGGTAATGTTGCTTGTTTCACTTTGTATCTAAACTGGGATATAGCCAATTCAAATGGTTTGGAACTAAGTGATTTTTTAAATGCTGAAAATTTCAAGTTTATCTGAGAAAATTCACAAAAATGTAAGTATGATCTAAATGATTGAAGTCTTTCTTAAATAAGTATCACAATAAAATGAATTAAAAACTGAAGAAATTTTTTGATAACGCAAAGACTTCTGATTAGGAAAATATAACCTAAATATACATGTGACTAACAGATTAAGAAGCAATAGTCTTTCTGAGAATCAAGAAATTAAAACTGATCATTAAATAAATTAGAGAACTGGGGTATAATGTGGATATGCAGTTCTTGGAAAATGAACTGAAATGTCAATAAAAAAATTAAGAAATACCCTCATTAAATTTCAGGTTAAATTCACAAAATCAGTTAAATACTGCCATATATACCAAAGGTATCAGTCCCAGGTAGGAGTCAGAAGTGGTAAGAAGCAGGAAGAATAACAGATATAAGAATCCTCCTCCTCTGCTGCTAGCAGGGTGAGTTAGCCTGGCTATACTTGAATGCAAGCTCATACAACCAAATTTTTTTACATATTTTACAACCTCCAACAACACACTCCCAGTTTACATTTTATTAAAATGATAAATACTTGGTATTTCTTCCTGAAGATTCTGTATGAGAGGCAAGCCCACACAGAAACACACCAAACTGCCATAATAACCAGGTATCCACAGACAATCCAAAAAGGATAAATAACTGCATGGACTGAATTAGTTCTATGCAATTAACATGTCAAATGAGTAAAGCTTATGCAATTGAAAATATATATATATATATATATATATATATATATATATATATATATATATATAAATACATTGTGTTTAAAACAATGTAAATCAATTGACAAATAGGGTTAAATATATTTTATAAGTTTAAAATACCTGCAAATGAAAATATATTTATATTTACCAATGTATTCCTAAGAAAGTGGTAGAGATGGTAAAAAAGACCAAAGAAAAAATGAAGAAAATTAAAAAGAAGTGAAATAAAAACAGTTGCAAAGAGAAAGTAGATCATGCTCCAACAAATTGAGTTTGGAACTACAAAGGTATCAAGCTGGAAGGGTGTGATTGACATGGATCTTCCCTCCATGAAAATAGTTAAATACATTATTAGATATGTATGTCAACAGCAAATCTCTAACAAGTCAGATAAATGTGGAAAAATTACTATTCCATATTATAACATAGCAAATGATTACTTAAAACATTTAAGTACATTGATTACTTAAACATGACGGCTTGAACAGCCATAAAACTTTCACATGAATGTATTTATATTTGGAAATGTAGTGCTTAAGTTCTTTGACACATGTAGAAAAACATTAACAGTGCTAGGGAAATTCCAAAGTTTGTAATATGCCATGTAACTCTGAATTATTCAATACTTAATATGACAATATGTTTGCTATGTGAGAAATAGAGCGTAATGGGAATAACCATGAAATCAGATGATTACTTAGTGTTCAGTTGAAGTTATGCAGTTATTTGATTGCTTTCTAGCCATGTACATATTGGTACTTTGTTTTTTGTTTTTTTAAACAAAATATTTGTTATTGATTTATAATAAATTTGGAACCGCCCATGATCACTACCTTAGTACGAATTCCTAGATTTGAATCTGCTGAATTAATACTGAAAGATTTCTCAGATAAGTAGTCAAATTTTACTCCTCCCAGCACTGTTTAAATTTGTGCTTTCCCAGAATCTTGGAAATTGAGAATACTCTACAAACACATGTAAATAAAAGCCTTGGGCAGATATAGTATGGCATTATGATTCTTAGCTTTATTTCCCAATGGTATGAAGTTTCTTCTCAGTTGTCACTGAGAATATATGAGAACTAGAGTAGAAATGAAAACATCACATTTTTGTTTCCCAAATACTCACCTCTTACTGATTTATTTTTCTCAGCAACCTCCCCCGAATGGTAGAAAAATAATTTCATTCAATATTTCTTCCATGCTGTTTGTTAAATACTTAGAGCTTTGTGATTCATTTTTCAGTGACCAAATCTTTTCATGATATATCAGATTTCTGCAAATTATTTTGGGAACAAAATACCTAAATTGTGTCAGAAATTTAATATACTGTCCGAGATGCTCTGTCAGCAAAAAATATGCTAAACTTGTTCCCTCTACCTGAAGGGCTTTGGATGAGTTTATTCATTTGGCTAATGCAAGTCTACAAAAATGCAAGTATTTTGTAAGGAAACTGAAATAAGGCATATATTGGTGATATTCTATAAAGCATTAAAAATAATATTTCTACAAACCCAACTTATAAAAGCCTGGGAATCATCTGTCCCATGCTTACAACATGAAAAAGCTGGACAAAGTAAAATCTATGAATGGCATTTGAGAGTAATTTTCTAAAAACTGTCACAAAACAAACAACTAACTCCAGATTTCAGGAGATCGGTGTTTTTGGTCCACAATTTTACCTATTTCCTCTCTGGCAATATCACTGAGGTGAAGAGCAAAGAAAGATTCCCTGTGTGGGTAAGACAGGGTTCGTGAAGAGTAAACATCTTGATACAGTCCCAGAATATTATCTCTAACACAGCTCTACTCTGCAAGTTAAAATACTTTACCTGACAATTCCAGTGCCTTGAAGAAGGAATTTTTTTTCAATTCCAGCTACTTCTAGCCTTACGCTATTACCCAAATCGTCAAAGAATGCTAAGCTCCAAACCATCATGAAAGTGAAAACCCAAGGAAAATAGTGAGTTGCAAACTGAAGTTTATGGAATACTGAACAACTCACAGCAGAATTAAGATGCACCTTACACTAGAGAGCTAACTGCCTCTGCCCTCATTGCCAACTCCACAATGTCCAGCTGTTAACACATAACTCAAAGGGATTTTGCAAAGAGAGGAAAAACAAAGAGTAAAAAGTAAAATGAAAACCTTGAAGCAAACTCAGAAATGGCACAGATTTGTCTTACCTTAGAGAGGATGTGAAATTATTAGGGTTAATATATTTATGGTTCTAATGGTACGAAGAAGATTGCCTGAAAGAATAGATGAGTCATATGAGTGGAGACGGTAAAAGACACAATGAATAAAATGGAAAGCACCAGCAATAAAAAAATATGTCATAGAGACAAAAATAGCTTTGATATTCTCATTAGTGGACTGAAGAATCAGTAAAAGTATATAAAAAGAAGCATTCCAAGCAAAATTTAAAAAAGAAGGCCATGCAAGAATTGTGGGATAATTTCAATGGGCAAAAATATATGTGTGATGGGAATAAAAAAACAGAAAAGAAAGAATAAAGCAGAAAAAATATATGTAAAGTAATAATGCAGTTTTTCCTAAAGTTAGTGATGAGTAACATATAATAGGTCTGGGACAGTCATAAAATTAACCCCAAGTAAAATAAATACAAAAAATTAGGAAACTCTCATAACCGTGGGGGAAAAAAAAAAGATATTTTTGAAGATATGGGGAGGGGTGAGGTAGGATGGATTTATAAAGACATGTAAGACTAAATATTATAATAGTCTTAACTTTTTAACTAGGGAAGTAAAAAAGACAGTGAAATTCAATATTTAAAATGTAGAAGAATATACAATTAACTTGGACTTTTATGTCTGGAAAAAATATATAAGCAAAGGGACAGTAATAACTATATTAAAACATGCCTGATTGGTTAGATTATTCATCTCTGAAATGCATTAATTTCATCTCTTTCTGGCTTAATTCTGTTATTTCATAACCATAGAAGAAATTGCAACACTGTCACATATAATCCTAGTAAAAAGTAAGAATAAGGCAGAGGAAAACAGTAAAACATGAGGTAAAACAAAAATGAGGTCATTGGAAGTAGTTATTTCCAGTTGTTTAAAAGGCACTACTGTGATTCTTGTGAGATTTTATCTCTCCTTGATCATAAAGATTTTTAAACAAGTGTAATCTAATGACATTGGGGAATATAAAGAAATTTGGAAAGTGGGTCACGGACCGTAGTGGTGAGATCATCATCTCTATTTCTATGGTTTGTCTAATATATCAGTGTATTCAAGCAATAGAGGAAAGAGACTTATAATGTAACATTTTTAACAAGTATTACATCTAGAGAGATTGTAGGGGAAAAGAACTGTTTACACTGTTGAAGGAAATGCAATTAGTACAATCACTATAGAAATCAGTATGGAGATCCTTCAAAAAACTGAAAGATCCATTTGATCTAAATATACGTCTCCTAAGTATCTTCTTGAACAAGTTAAAGACAGTAGGTAATAAGAAGTAGGGAGATAGGTCTTTCTTAAGTGGGAAGAGTCTTGAGGGTTAGAGGGAGGTTGAAGCCAGGAGGGAAATGGGATGAGAAGGAATGAAGGTGGGTCATACAACTGCACCAACTCCACACAAGGGATGGAAACATTATGTAGTGAAAACATGTGCTTGCAAAAAATAAGTCAAGACAGTTTACAGTAATACAATGATAAGTGCATATCATGCATAATATAATTACTAAATTTTGGAAGTGGCTTATATGTCCCTCAATAGACAAGTAGATAAAGAAAATGTATTAGAAATAGAAGGAAATACTAAAGAAGGAAAGAAAGAAAGAAAGAAAGAAAGAAAGAAAGAAAGAAAGAAAGAAAGGAAGAAAGGAAGGAAGGAAGGAAGGAAGGAAGGAAGGAAGGAAGGAAGGAAGGAAGGAAGAAAGAAAGAAAGAAAGAAAGAAAGAAAGAAAAGAAAGAAATGGAAAACAAAAGAAAGACAAAGGAAAAATCAAGGGCTATGTTGACCAGCGACTTAGGTGAATAGCTGTAATTTAATGTATTTTTAAGTCATAGGACTTAGTTCTGAAAAGTGAGATGCAAAACTTTGAATCAAAATTAAGATAGTGGTCTGAGTGACAGTAATGAGCAGGTCCTATTGAGAAACGTGTGTGTGTCTGTGCGCGCATGTCACATTGAAATTGTGAAAGATTTTCAGAAAGTTAAAGGAAGTGCTTCCAAGGATAATGCACTTTGGCAAGACAAAATAACTTACCATTACAATTTGTCTTTATAACTTTAGATAGTAAACGTAATGCTATTGAAAATGTTTATTTCATGGGAATCGGATGATACAGCCATGCAGATGGCAATGTTAAGTTTATTTATCTTTCCTGAGCTTCCTAAAAGTGGTGACTAAGTACTGGCTTTTTCCTATGATAATAAAAATTCCCTCAAACATTTTTTATTTTCAAAGTTTAGAACAAATTCCAAATCAAGAGACAATATAGCAACTGAGAGTATAATTTCAAAACTAGATTCCATATTTTTCCTTAAATTTTATCTTCAGTTTTCTTTTATTGTATTTTACATCATTTTTTATCAAAGTGAATGATTTTCAGTCCCATACTTTTCATATTATAGCTTTCTAAAAACAATAAACCCAGTGTTTCTTATCTTATTTGATTAGATATATTGGTTATTTTTAAATACCTTACATTGAAAATTTTAAAAATTGTTAATTTAATCTTTTTATGAAACTGTGTATTACAACAGACTTACAAGCCAATATTCATGTAATTATATTAATTATGCAGTTTACACCCTTATTTTTTGAGGAACATTCTGTCATAGACTGTGTTCCATTCTATCATGGTTTTTCACTTGAAATAGACCATAGAAGATTTATACTTAGAAAGGCAGTCAGCACTGTCATAAGTCAAGGCCATCTTAAGTAATTATTAGGTCCAATGGGTAGTGGAATTATGCACATTTGGGGCAATAAATGGAAGAAAATAGCTATTGCATGTATTTGGGTGATAAAATATTCAAAATGTGAATTGAAATACTGGAACCAATCTCTTGTTTCTGAAAGAAACATAGGAGCATTTGAAGCATTCAATTATAATTATTTTTCTGTTAGAATTATTGATGAAGTCATCCTCCAATTCTCAAGTTTTAGAGGTTTATGTGGGTTGAGTTTCTTGTAAAAGTTACTTCAAAAGTTCAAATTTACTTAAACTGTGTTGTAGTAGAATCATTTTCTTAAAATATAGGACATAAAAGCTACATCTTGGTGCACGGTGCTCTTTAAGGATAGTACTGCACAGGGAATGGGGCCCCTCCCTGAAGATACTCCTGCATAAAAATGTTTAAAAATACAGAATTAATTCATTCATTCATTCATTCATTCATTCACTGTCTTTCTAACTTCTTTCCAAGCCTTAAGCATCCAGTACTCGATGGAGCAAATAAAGTCCTCCAAATTGTTTTTACTTTGGAAGAAATAAATTGTAATAATTAAATTATAATGTAAGAAAATAAACTCCAATGGTAATAAATACAACAGTGTAAGTAAAAATAAGTGAAGTGAAATGTTAATTCTGTACTAAAAGATATACATTCAAACAATCGCAAATCCTTTTGTGTGAATGTATGAAATTTATTAGGGTAGAAGAGACAATTTTCTAAGGTTACTAAACTTATTTCCCTAGCTAATAGACCATAACACACTTTTGTTTGGAGTTGAATTAAAGAACAGGAAAAGGGTCAATTGCAGAGTAAATACATAAACACAGCAGTTCTGATTTGTTCTAATTTGTACCTTCAGATAGGGATCCCCTTCTCTCTCACCTTCTCATTGAGCCCCACCAAAAGAATAATAGAAACAAGAAAATCAGCAGAAGTTTCCAGATGCTGAATCACTTTTAGCCCGTTTTGCCCAAGTTTTTCTCTCAACTACGCAATTGAAAAGTCTTCCAATGCTTCCACATAAGGTAAAAAGTACCTGTTTTTGTATTAGTGGACAAGGGAGTGATTCCTCATTCCACCATGATCCTGCTTTCCGTGACAGGGCACCTTGTCCCTTACTCCTATATTTCTAATCCCATTCCCACTGAATAAAGTCTCTTCACCTGGATATTCATTCCCTGAAAAAAAAAAAAATACGGTTGTAGGACGTACGATTTTAGTGAACATCCCAGTCTATAATATGACTTCCCTGGTCTTAGCTTCCCCTAAGCTTGTTCTGAGAAAATTAAAAAGTGTCTGTTCAGGGTGCAGAATATTGCTAAAACTGATAGCTGGCCCTACCTGCCCAAGGCACCCACTGTGTGAATTCTCCCTACAAATTCATACCCACAAGAAATCTATTTCTCCTTTCTTTTCAAAGACAATTATGTCAGAAGTAGGCACAAGATTATTTCCTCAAAAGGTATAATATGTATGTTGTGTTTAATTGTTACTCAAAATATCATACATAAAATAGTTTCTAAACTGAATATTTGTTAACCCTCCACACTTACTTCACTCTGTGTTCCAACCTGAATGAGCCCAACAAGCCCTTTAACTTTGGCCTAGATTCTCCATCAGCTGTATGATGTGCAAGCTTTGTTTCCTGTACGTTCACGTCAGTGCATTGCCCTCAGTGATACTTCTCCTCCACCCACAGGAAAATGTCTTTGCAACCTCCTTACATAGTGGTGATAAGCTCTCTCACATTTCCCACCCAAGGGTTATCTTGGTCTTTCCAGGTGTTTTGATTCCCTCATAGTTGAAATTTTCCACGTGATGTTTGAGGTATCAACTGATGACAACCTGGGGACTTCTTTCTTCTTCAGTTTGACCACTGGCACACTCTTCATGGCACTTCCCCCAATTTGGCATTGAAAGGGGGATTTTTTAAATACAATTGCCTTAATTCACTGTAGTCCCAATTGTCACATATAGTTCTTAGTGTACCCTACTTTCTATTCTGGAATTCTTTTTCTCAAAATATGTTTGTCTCCAGTTTTCGTAAACAAACATATTTATCATCTACCATAGACCTTAAAAATTACTATGCACAGCATTAACTTTCCAGCATTTTAGGTATTTACTGCTGTTGTTATTATCTCCTTTATTTCTTATTATTTTATCTCCAGTAGAAATTTCTGAATTATCCCAGTACCTATAATTATTGACCATTCTAATGCTTTTATTCTCCTTGCCCTAAAATTTTCTTCTTTTTAGACTGTATTTACCCAATCCCCCATTCTATCATTTAAAATTGTATTTTCTACAAACAACACCACCCCAGATTAAATTGATTGAATTTTTTTCTTACAGATTAATTATTCTTACATTTCCTCTCATGTGTCCCAGAAGATACCTCTTGTGGGCATCTTGAAACTTGAAGTTTTAGCCTTCTTTACATTAATAGACCTCTCCTCAGTCTTTTTTTTTTTTAATCGGTACCAGGGATTGAACTCACGACTGCCAGCCCCCTCTCCTCAGTCTTTTAATAATGGTCTCCAAACGAGGATTTAGTCATTGGAGGTTTTCTGCCTCTTTCCATCTTACCTTCCCTAGTGAGCTCATCCATTTTCCAAACTTTAAATACCAACTGCACAACAATGATCGTTACTTTTTTGCCTCCCTTCTAATCTCTCTCTTGTATCCTAGACTCACACAGTAACCTACTCTACATCTCTCCCAGGTTGTCTGATAGCATCTCAAATTTAATAAGCCTAATTTTGAATTCTTCATTTGAATAATCCAAGCCTATTTCATCTTTATTCTTTCCTATATCAAGTAATGGCTGCTTTGCGCATTTAGTTTCTCTAACCAACACAGCCCATTCTTACCATTAACTTCCACTCATTACTTTCGGCTTCAGTCTTTCCTCCAACCATGTCATCTGCTGCTTGTACTACAAGGACTTTGAATCTGGTACAGTGTCTGCTTCACAATCACTTCCTGCATAAAGCCTGGTTCTGTCTCTCCAAGTGTTTTTAATCAAATATTACTTATTCAGGGAGACATGCCTTCATTATCCTGTATAAAGTAAAAGACTCTTCCTCTGTAGGCCTTCCTATTATCTGACTGTTGATTATTCCCATAACACATATTATTAATCATATCACATATTTTGTCTCCCACTTTGTTCACTGTGTCTTGTCCCTCTCATTGCTAATGTCTAGCATGCAATATATTTTCAATAAATGTGTTTCAAGGAACTAATGAATAATATGCAGCACAATGTCATATAAACATGTACATTCATATTCTCTGTAAGTAGATATATCTGAAGAAACATTAACATTCTCTTTTTAATAATATCATAAAACATAAGGACTAAGAGCATATTATTAATAATCTTCAAACCTCCTTTAGGAGTGATATTCAGGAATATATTTGTCTTACAAATAAAAACAACTGAGTATTTCAGTAACCTTATATTTACATGAATTAGAACTGACATTTCTCCACAATAATTCCCTGATGTCTTTCTACACAGTTGAATGGCAACAAGATTTTTTAAAAATCAGAGACCAGAAAATTAGTTTCAGTATGAATGGCTAAAATGACAATATTAAAAAGAAGCAAGGAGTGCAATTATATCAGACTCTAAAAGTTTGCTTGCTTCTTAAATTTTGCATCATTGTTTTCACAAAACATTTATTTCATTTATTCTAGTATAAGTGCTAGATATTCTATGGTATATAAATATTTCTTTGAATCATAATATTCTCTATTATAATATCAATTAATAAAAAATGAAATGTGTATATTGTTAATACAATATTTGTAAAAGCCCATGCAATTTAAAGTAAAACAGTATATTTTTAAGACATGCTACAACAACAAGAAAATTCAGAAATCTACTGCAGTAAATCATCAAAATTTGTCAAATCCAAAAGCTTTTACATTACAACTGTGGTTTTCAAATCTATTGTGCATAATGAATTATAGATTCAGAAATATCTTTATCCAATGGCTTCATAATATGAAGAGCTTAAGTTCATATGCTGGTCACAATTATATTTTTGGAACTATTCTAAACTTATAGCTCATCAGTAGAAGTAATGTTATTGTACATATAATTTGGTAGAGAACAGCCACTAAAATGGACTTTACTTAATAAAGTTAATTAGAAAAACAGCATTAAAAGAATTAATAAATAATGTATAAAGATATCTAAATTATTAACATGATTTAAAGTATAAGAGGTTAATATTAGATTTCAGGCTAAATTTTGGTTGGAAACTTAAATTATTCTCTGTATATACTCACATGATTCTTCTAGTTAAATGACTAATTATATCCCTTGGTCTCTAAGAAGTGAGTTTGACTTCGATGTCTTCTTATACACATTACCTTTATTGTTAGTCAAGTTTCCTCCTGGTCTTACAGATACTTTGCTTACAATATTTCCTTACTTTTCTGTGGTGCATTAACAACTGCTGGTCATTTTGTTAACACCCAGATGAACCGAATCAGCGTGACGCTCGGTGTGGATGGCCCCGCTGAAGACTGTTGCCAACATAAAAAAGAGAACTGGAGAAGTAGTGTAGTGTTCTTGATTCTCCTTTTGCTCTTGGTTCCCCTGGAGAGGCTTGTAGAACTTCTTTCCTTTTATAAACATGTTTTTCTTCATCCAAAGAAGAGCTTGGGACTTTGTTTTCACTGAGAATGGGTGCAAGATCACTTTGGAAGATCTCTGGTCCTTACTTTGAGCATTGCATCCTGGCTACAGAGGGGAAGATGTGTGCTTTTCAATCTCTTAGAGAAATTTGTTGTGCTGACTTCCTGATATGAACTTGGCTGTTCTCATCATCAGAGAAGCTTGGGACTTCATTGTCTCTGAGGATGGCTGTGGTACTTTTGGGGGGAGCTCTGGTCCTTATTTTGAGTGTTGCTTCTTGGCTCCAGTGTGGAACCTTCAACCTACCAGCTCAGATCCTTCATCCTGCTGGCACAGACATGTTGGTTTCCACTGCTGACCTTTGGGCCTTTCCAACACAGATCCGTAAATCAGGCTTGTATGAGACATTGTCATGGGCTCCACGTCTTCAGTTGAACTCAAGGATGTTGTGGTGGGATATAGACCGGCAACTGTGTTCTTTGTGGTTTTTTAGTGTGTGGATAGATTTCCTGCACATTTTGTGTTTGACTTTTTGGGTGACTATTATAATTCTATAAATCATGCATCCTGTATTAAATTGTTTCCCCTACATAACCTGAGTACAACATTTTCTAATATACTTATATATTTTTAACACTTTCTAATTTAAAAGGACGAGTCTTAAATAACAAGAGTGTGGAGAACCCATATGGTGAAATGTTACTCTATAGTATTTGAGAAAGAACCCATACTACCATGTTGCATTGATGTGATATTCTAAAACAGACAGAACAAAATAAATCAGGTATAAAATAGAGGCGTAAGACACAGGCATGAAAAGTTGTGCTGGTAGAAATCAGAATGGTGGTTCATATGATATTTAGGTAAGATAATTAACTAAAAATATTCAATAGAAAATTTTCCAAGTAATCAGAATGTTATGTATCATCATCCAATTTGTGGTTATTTATGAATGCTTTACATAAATTTATTATGGACAAAATATAGCCTCACCAAAAGAACTCAGTAAGACAACAAAACAGTAAGGCAATAAAAGAATAGAGTTTTCCTCCTTATTCCTGGTAATCGCAAGGTAGAAGACTTGGTCTCTTTACATAATGTGTGACACGCAGTGAGTACTTGGAGGACACCTTATCAATATTACATGAAGAAGTGATTCCGTCTCAAAGAAATAGCATTACATGACATTTTTAAAACATTTTATAATGATATCTGCATGAAAATAGTATAAATTTAAATATTCTCAATCACCAGATTCTCAAAATTCACTGTTGATTAAAAAAACAAAGTAAAATAAACAATAGTGATCTTGCGATTATCTAAACTTACATATTACAGTGCAATTTTTATGAGATATACATGAAATAGTCTTCAATGAAATTTGCCTTATTATTCTGATAAGATGAATATGATCATATAGAAACTCAGTATTGCCTTTTAATTTCTTTTATTCATATTCATAACGATTCTCAGGGATTAGTATTTGTCTATTATTAACAAAAGTCAGTATAAGTGTGCCCAATATGGATTATATTGCATTTTCTTCATTTGAAGTTGTTTGCAAATACCTGTTTTACTAGTAACAGCAAATCTATAGTTACTGTAGTTTGTTTTACATTTATATCATACAAACAAAAATGAACTTAGAAGAGGAACATTATGGGGTGCTGCAAAATAGAGTAATTTGGCATTTATGACACGCTCTGCCAAGACTTGCCTATTACTGTAAAGGGAATTGAAGGAATAAAATACAGTAAAAAATACTTCACTTATTATTTGCATGGATTGTAAAATCAGGCCAGGAGATGTTTTAAAGTTTTATATAAGAAGCATACAGTTTTCTGTGTAAGGAATGTTGAGAAACATAGGCAATGACTTGGTACCAATTTCTGGTTCAATTTAATGACATTCATTAAATGACTGAAAAAAATGAAGAGTTTGCAGGTTGTTTCATATGTAGGAAAAAGCATTTTAATGCTATATAACTTGCTTAATAAATTCATTATATGCTTGCGATCCCGTTGTACTGAAATTTAAAATATGGTTGTAAAGAAGATTCTGTAGTATTCTTTGGCTGCATGAATTCCACTTATTAAAAATATCTCTGGATGTAGTCCAAAATAGTGAAGCTTTTTAAAAACCCATGTACTTATATGAAGAATAACTATGCTTATAGTAAATTAAAATACAAATAATCCTTAAGGTCATGTAGATTAGTTTTTTAGATTTTTAGCAAAAATAGTGCTTATCTGGTTCATAAGTTAATTATTTTCTTCAGTGTTTATTTATATATTCTGGAATTCCAAAGAACTTTCTTTGCTAATAGTGCAGGTGCTCACTTTATATAGTTCCTAATTAGATTATTATAAGGTTATACTTAATTTTCCTGTTACCATGTTGCCAGAGTGTAGACTGAATCACCTAAACACAAAATTCCATGAGTGTAACTCTTAACTAAGTCACACTACTGCGTATTTTTTAGAGACGCACAATTTTCAAAAACATGCTTGTGTGTTTGTGTGCAGTAGTCAATTTTTTTCCTAGCATATTCTTATATTTTCACTTCAGATTAAAATTTAATATGAACATTATTGAATGGAGTAGAGAAAGAAGTTGAAGAATTAAAGACTTCTTTCTTTTTTATTTTAAAGAGAGAAAAATAAAACTTCAAAACAAGATGACGGGGTAGCAATGGTTACTACATTGTGTATTGATATCTTTAAATTACTCAGTGTACAAAATATCAGCATTTAGTTGTTCAAACAGTATTAGCACAAATCTTTCTTTTAATGAACTAACAGAAGCTGAAACAGTAAATAAGATACAAAAGTTAGAGTAGATACTGAAAAATGGGAAGAAATTTCAAAAGGAAAGAGAAATTGCAATGGGGGAATGAAGAAAAAAGGAAAGAAAGGCAAAAATTATATATACATGTATATATACATATATATATATGAGTTTTTAGTATGTTTTTTCTTTAATGATTGCTGTTATATAACATGCACAACACACCAACTATTTTAAAATGTCATTTCAAACTTCAACTGAGCAAATTATACCTCAAATAACTGTTAATTTGCTAGTTTCTAATTTATATATGGCTGAATATAAAATATGCAATTGAATTTGACTGGTTTTATTGGTTTATCCAATTGCAACTTTAGAAGGGATGTAATGAGTAGAACACCTCCATTCTAAAACCTGCTGCTGTTCCTGTTTTACTCAACCAAATAGTCTTTAACACTTTTAGATTTTGTAAAATTAAGCTTAACTACATAATGCAGGGTATAATTAATTACAATTATTTCATGTATTTATCTTCATTTGAAGTGAATGTCCAGTGGCCTGATACAGTAATATTGGAGACTTAATTAGCTTCTCTTTGCTTGATTATTTTTATGCAGGGCATACCTGGAACTCTGCACTCTGGAATAGAATATCCAATAGTTGTTAAGTCAATTTATTGATGAACCAAAAACAACAAAGAAATTGGACTCATTCATCTTCTTGGATATTTAATTACAGATTTTTTTCAGTGTCAAAGCAGAAAACATCAGAAGAGCTATAGCTCAGTATTCTGAGAAAAGTCCGCTCAAATGACACAACTAAAATGAGTTACCACCTTATCAATGCAGAATAAGTCACATTTTTTATTTTCTAAGTGCTACAAATATCTAGCACAATAAAGTTGATGGACAATTTCCACGTAGACATTTAGCTTTCTAGCTATTTTTGGTTTCTGAAAGAACACAGAATATTTGCAACAGCAACATATATAAAAATATGATATTTGAAGGAAAGACATAAAAAATTAAAGGGGTATTTTGTTTGATGACTTTCTTTAGAAACTTACGTAAAGTTTCTCCAGAAGAATAAATGATGTATAACTGATAATATTTTACATAATTTGAAGTAGCTGTATTTTTACTGTTGTGTGATGAAAATAGCCCAGTTCAGTTTCTTGCTCAAGTGAAGAAGTACAAAGCCAAATCATAAACATTGGCTTCCTACAATCTGCTTTTCATAAGTTCGTCGTTTTCAGGAATCAATCTCCTTTGTAGAAATTTTCTGTTTTTTAACTGAAGATTCCGATCCCAAGTCTTTGACATGTTCATTGATTTCTTGGGTGAATTTTTAATCCTGACTTAATATTTTAAGAACTGAGTAGCAGGCTCTAAAATATGAAATATGGAAAGAAGGATCCTATGAATTCATTTTTTATGAGAAACTGAATCAAATTTGTCTCTTTTCCATCACGTTAAGTGATGTGCAGACAAGAGAGTGCAAGGTTTGTTTTCTCGGCAAGTAACATTAAGTGTCTCTAGTAGAGTAAGATGACTGATTCTCTGACTATAATCTAATTCCCAGGGTCCCTTTCGGTGTTCCAGTAATTTGTGTTGCTATAAAAAATACCTTGGATAGAGAACTTTACAAACAGAAATGTACTAGCTCGCAGTTCTGGAGACTGTAGACTATGGGAAAACGCTGGTACTGTCATTTGTAATGGGGTCCTTCTTTTCATGTGAGGTAGTGTCTTGTCACGCTCTCCCCAAGAACGAAATGCTGGATCATCACATGCATGAAGAGTGGAACAGTAAGTGAGGGGAAGAGGGAACCAAGGTTTTCCTTTTATAGTGCTGCTAACCGTGCCCTTGAGGACAGAGTCCTCATGGCAGAATCACTTCTTAAGGTTTTTATCTCGTTCTGTTGTTACCGTGGTAATTAGATCTCCACATGAATTTTGGAGACAACAATTCTTAAACCAAAGAAATCTATTATCTGGGCTTCTCTCCAATCATCTTATGTGTTTCTGAGCCATTTCTTTTTTCTTTTTGCACCTAAACACTGTTCAACTTGTATCTTTATAAAAGAAATATTAAACTTCCAGATTTCATTTTTCTGAAAAGAAGGCAATTGAGTTATAGTTATTGCAGGTATAAATTTCTTGAAAATAATAAATTGCTCTTGTTTTTTCTGATGTTTGTTCTTTTACTTCTGTATACAGTATGTTTGATAATTCTTTCTTCATTGCTTATTCTTCAAGAGGACAAATAAATGAAATTCAGTTTTATCATAAATAGCTGTAAAATGATACTGATAAATACACACTTTGAGAATTCAATTATTTTGGATAGTCAAGTCGAATTTTATATGTGCCATACATGTTCATAAAGACATATATCTATATATAAATTATAAAACATACTGCACAAAAATGAAAATCTTCTTGTATGAGTTAAATAATAAATGATACTACATGTTTTCTTGTATTATTTAATAAAAAATCATACATCTCAGCACAGCAAAAAGATATTACTATTTATCTAAAAATTTATTAACTTCTACAACAATCTTACTATAAAGCAATAAATTAGAAAAAAGAAATGACAAGTCACAACTTCTTCAACCTCCCATTTTACTATACTTGTAGTTGTATCCATGAAAAACAAAAATAGTCAGAAATATTTGAGAGGTGATAAAATTCAGATTAAAAATGAAAATACTGATTTTGTGACTTGATCAAAGAAAAATAACCCTGAAAATACTTAGAAAAGTCATGCACTATTAGACAACTGTGTAGAATCACTTAAGTACTTACAAGTAGGGGAAGAAAATTACCTATGTCCTGGAAGGCAGAATAAACAAACAAAACTGATGTGCTTCACTGCTATCTGATCAAGGGCTTAGTAATTGCCTCTGACATCGCCAACTCAATCAAGTGTAAATAATTTCTTATAAAAAGTTACTCTTACAACTAAGAGTTTTAATCAGAGTTGAAGAGTTGATAGGAAAATGATTAATGTTCACTCTGTCCAACAGGGTTATTTTGCAGAAGTTTCTAAGCTGTAAGAGTTTAGTGTCTTCCAAAATGATAGTGGTGGTGGTGGTGGTGATAATTAAAAACATGATGAAAATTTAAACTTAGGCTTCTGTTTTCTGAATCCAAGGGCAAGGTGTTATATAATTACTAGTGGAGAGAATGTACAGTAAGCATAGCTAAATGTTGAACACTATGTCAAGTTTTATAGAAATTGCTGTGAAGTGAATCCCCATGATGTCCAAATAACTTTATTCCATCAGTTAATTTCAGTGCTATCTGATCAAGTGTGTTGAGAGTTCCTGCTTAGCAAGATAAGCAGGAACTCTCAACACACTATAGTAAATTATCAAATTAATTAGTAAAGAGCAACGTATTTTAAGTTCAACTAAGAGCAGCATCAGGTCTCATCTCAGAGCTAGGACTGTGGGATATTCTAGGGAAGACTGATTGCACACAGTAAGGCGGAGTGAAAGTTACGACTTTCAAGTTAACCCAGCAGAATGTGGGAATGTGTATCCCTCACTTGTGCAATGTCCTGGGTGTAAAAGAAAAACACAGTTAAAGAAACAAAAATTGTCTTTAATAATCTTCCTGTTTCCCACTTTTTCTTTTCTTTAGTCAGCTTTGCAATCACAAGATTTGAAAGGAATATGGAAGATAGTGGGGAAATATAGAAACAAGCCAACCAACAGAAACTATATAATGTCAATTGGTAGGAGTTTGATTGTGGACGTGTCTTACATTTATTTGTTCAGTTGCCCAATACTGACTCTGTGAATTCATCAGTTCCTTAAGTATTCTTCTTAACACCTCCACATGCAGAACTCTAACACAGATGAAAATTCCTCTTCAGCTTCTCATGCTAATCCCTCACTACCTGTCTTTTTCTAAATCTTTCATTTGATTTGGCAGTCATCATTTTTCACAAAAGAAAGAGGTACCTAATCCTGGGTGCACCATGATTTATATAAAGCTTTCTGTAGCTTTTTCCAGAAGACATTTATCCTCAAAGGTAATAGCTTTGTGCTCTGTGCAGAAGAAAATTCTTTCTACTCACTTCCCTGTCCTACCCAGTAGATTATAGTTATATGCTCTCTTATGTGTTCAAATTACATGATAAGAACTATCTTTTGAAAGTTGTTTCTGACAGTTTGATAGTTTCAAAAAGTACTAAAATTATAAATAGCTAAAAAACTACTATTCCTAATTATATATACACCAGAGTTATGAAAACATGTCCATCTATAAAAGGCATGTGGAATAATGTTCACAAATGTATTACTACTAATAATTATCAAAAGATAAAAAATCCAAATGTGTATCACTGGTAAATGAATAAACAAAATGCAGTATATTTTCATATTTTGGAGTATTATTCAGCACAAAAATAGAATGGAAAAATTACTAGTAAATGCTACAGTATGGATATTTGTGGACAAATGAAATTCATGAATCGGGATATCCCGGTTCATGAACTTCATTTTTTCCACGATTCTGGGGAAGATGGCCATGGGAGTGCACAAGTGGAAACAAGAACAGAATTGTTCATGAACAGAAAGTTTCGTGAACAGAGCTATTACTGTACATTAATTGCATAATCACACACTTTTGTATTGTAAATCATCTACATGGATCATCATCTACTTTGTTTTTCATTACCATTCAAGAATACTCTTTACCCGTCATTCCAAATTCTGAATAGTCAACTCTAAAATGAATCATTTCTGTTAACATATATATACACTTTATTTTGCTCTAGTTCACCAATAAATAGTTGATAATGGAAGCATAGATCAGACAAGCTGGGGATAGTGGCACATGCCTGTAATCCCAGGATTGAGGGAAGACAAAGTAGTATGATTGCCAGGTCAAGATTCACCCAGACAACATAGCAAGACAATGTCTAAAATTAAAACTAAAAATAAAATTAAAAAAATACAGAAGACTGGGTTGCAATTCAGTGTTACAGCCACAGTTTGATCTCCAGTACCAAACCAAAAATAACAACAACAACAAAAAAAAAGCAAAATAAAAACTAAAGAAATTTTTAATGGAATCAGAGTGTAACATAAATTTACAAAAGAAAGATGTTAGTAAAAGAATAATTTTCAGGAATCGATGCTATGGAGCACATTAGAGATAATAAACTTTAGAAACCCATAATATATAAAAAATAAAGTGTTTTAAGCGTTTTAGTCAGTAAAAAAGAGAAACTATGATGAGCTAAAATATTTTTAAATTCCAAAAGATTATTTTTTCTTTTCTTTTTAGCAACATATTTATAATACACAATAATTTAGCATACTTACAATACATAATAATTACATCAACTTGAAGAATTGGCATGTATATATACAAATATGTTTATATCATCCTAATCATTTTAGCATCTCCTTTCTCTCTCCTCCCATCTCTCTCCTCCCGGCAGATCCTTTTTTTATACCTAAAGATAAAAATAAATCCTTTGTACTTTTAGAATGCACAGATTTTCTTTTTTGAGAAGCAGAGAACTCAGAAATACTTCTTCCAAAGAACCTGGTAAGAGGATTGTAAAAGGAATAATTAAGCAGGGTCAATATCATCAAAACAGTAAACACAATTTAATAGCATTACATTATTTTGTTTTCTTTAGAACAGCCCTTAAGGCTGAATAAAGAGGCAACTCTGGAGTCTATTACAGGACATGAACTCAATAAAAAATTTAAAATGATGTGATTTCTGTGTTTCGTTTCCCAAGCTCTGATTTGACCCATGGTTTCAAGTTTGAATGTCTGTGGTAAATATAGAACATTACATCCAGATGAGCTAAACTCATGTACTGTTTTATTTTTTTAAAGTGGACTTTTCATTGAAAAGCTAAAAAACTAGAAGTTATGTTATCTTAAAAGAAAATATTTAGGGTTGTATTTCATGAGCCCTATGGATAGCTAATTAACAAAGAATATTAGGATAAAACCTTTTGATATATAGAGAAAATTTTATGGCAATCAGGATTCTACCAATCAGAATACCAACTTCATTCTCACTTGGAAAATTTTGAAAATTAATAAGGAATCATCTATGAATTCATAGGAATATTAGAAATCATCCTAAGAACTAGATGTCATTCTTAACAAAGCGTAGTTTTAAGGGGACAAAGGCAGAAAGCAAAGACCAGAAGCCAGATAGAAAATGTATAAAGAAAAATTTTGCTTTAAGGAAAATTTCCCTCCATCCTGTGACCTTAGATCAAGGGATGCCACCATTTGAAGTAAATTCACAGTGTTCAAATGGGGAGAGTGGGAACTGACACACTGATTATACATAACCGGAAGCCAGAACACGAGGTAATCAACAGAGTCCTTATGGTAGGGCAAGAGATGAGGATCAAAATTCACAGGACTTAGATCAGGAAGGGCCACACACACAAAATTTGAATCTATTTGGATGCCCCACTAACTAATAATCAAAATATATCCCTGTTCCTAAATCATTTTTAACCTTGGGCACATTTTGACTTATCTACTTTAGAATTTACTTATGGGCTTTATTCATAATACTTTATTAAGTAATGGCTGTATTTTGTGCCACTAAAATATTAATCAAATAATCATTTTATTGCAAATATTTTATAAGGTAGAAGTATCAATACTTACAGTGATTTTTGACAATAATTGAGCACCATTGTTGCTACAAATTAGTTGGTAAGCTCTAGGAAAGAAAGTGATGGAATGAAACAATGATTTTTAAATGTCCATAGGACATATAAAGTAACTTCAGCATTGTACAACAAATGTCCACTTACTTGCACTCCTAATCTCGCTCTTTAGTAGTTTAACCTAGATAAGGTATGAGGAGTCTATATGGTGACCAAGAGAGAGAAATTAGAGTTGTATAATTTGGATATCATGATTTACTGGGGAGAGAACTGGTAAGTCTACTTAAGACCGTTAAAGAGAAGCACTGGGGTTTGTCATAATCGTGAAGCAGAATGAAAGAGTAGAATTCTGGGCAAATACATGTATCAAAGTTTCCAGGGAAGAAAGTGGCCACCCGGAATAAACAGGCTTGTGATTGGTTCATTACAATAGTGAAATATAGAGCTTAGGACCGGATATCTGATATGTGCTCTTGGAGAGGAAAAGGCGATGTAAGAGAGGGAGTATTTAAAAGTGGAGTAAGGCTTTCGGTCAGGGTGGACTTAAACATCTTTAAGAAGGAAAACTGGTCACCAGCTATGGGTTCAAATATGATTTTCAGTATAAACCTGAACATACAGACATGCATTTATCTACCTATATACTCACCTCTCCATATATGCATTTATCTAGTAGGTGTATTTTAAGCATACACTTAACATATATGCAAATCTAAGTAAAAGTGATATAATAACAACAGTGAGGATAAGGAGAATCTTAGCAGGTTATATGATAAGATAATCATAGCACATTGCTTTTGCCACATATGCCCATCAAGCATTCTTTATTACAAATTCTTTGTACAGAATTTGAGTTGAGTAATTCTTTTTTCTTTCTTTCTTTGTTTCTTCCTTATTTTTTTGTTTTTTCCGTACTAAGAATTGAACTTACAAGTCACTCTTTCCAGGCGGGTGTTGTGCCACTGAGTTAAATCCCCAGTCCTAAATTGAATAATTCTATTGACATACTAAGTATTTCACAAGTCTGTTCATTCTAATGTCTAGTGTCTTTAGAATGGAACCAGTGTGTCCAATATGGCAGCCAGTATAATGTTTAAATGTTGTGTTTAATTAGTATTGTTAAAAAATGAACATCTTATCACCAGAATGATAATGAAATTCAATGTTAACTAATTGACTGCTGTTATGTTTTGTATCTAGATGCTCCAGCAAAGCCTCACGTACTCTGGGTGAGCCTTTCTGGAGGTAGTTAGATCTAGGGGGGACGAATGCCAATTAAGGATGTGAGAATATGGATTAAGGTGTGATAATTGAATTAATCTATTGATTGGTGTGGAATAGTTCTGAGTGCGGGTAATAGGAAATCCTACACTGACTACAGGGCAATAATCAATAGGCTTGTAGCTTGGTAAAAGGTGAAAGATGGAAGGCAGGTGTCTCTGCTGCTTTTGACCTGCCATACCATGGACTGTTTCCCCTCTACCATGCCCATCTGCTCCATGCCACCCTGCCTTGGAGCCAACTGACTACAGAATGAAACCTCTACAAACTGTGAACTAAAATAATTATTCCTCCTCTCACTATGCTTGTCTGCTACTTTTTCTCAGCAATGAGAAAAGTAGCTTAGACAGTTCTTATGGGCTTGGAACTGAGCTAAGAGTTTTACTTATGTTGTTTATATCACAAGGTTCATTTGAGATGGGTGTGATATTCTCCATTTTTTTGGTTATAAAATTGCTGTTTAATGCACTCTAGTTAAAATTACAAGTAGGAATTGAATTCTATCCTCTGCCTTCAGCATGTATGAACATAATGCCTCTGTTGGTACTGAGATTACATATATTGCTGTGTAATCCCAAACTAAACAACATTTTCCTGGTCATTAGCTAAATATGAATACAAAAACAATAAGAAAGTAACTGTGACTAATTTAGTCACCATTTAGAAGGCATTTTATGAATATGTGGGATCAAAAGAACATTGCAAGATAACATCGAGTATCTCAGTGGATTTGTGAAGAATTGGGCAGAGTACACGAATACTGTCAAAATCTTTTAATACCCTCACATTTTAGTTTAATAATATATCATTAATATTTTATATCTTATAGGAATCATAAGAATTGCAATCAAAACACCCAAGATGAAATTTTACCTACTGTTTACCTACATATGTGTATATCTGCCTTTTTATAATCCCTTCTGGGAAATGATGACAGCTTAGTGAAATTTTTAAAATTTTAAAATTTTTAAAAAGCAGTTTATGCAAAAATATATACAAAAAGTATATACAAAAGTATATGTACAAACAAAATTTACACATTGTTATTCTCTCTATTCTGTAGTCATCTATAACTTTTGATTTTTCAAAATTATGATAATTTTTACAATGGATATGAATTCTTTGGAGCACTGTATATTTGCATACTGCTTGGGAAGATGAAAATAATTTCAGTTTTGTCTTGAGTATATGAACTAAATGTTATCTTTAACTTCTGAAAACAATTGAAAAACCAATTTTGGTATATAATTTGTATAGGGGATTATTCAAACACTTTATATGTCTGCTCTACTATTCTGATACTAACTAGGTTTTGGAGTACAACGGGGCATCTGCAAATGATATGGTAGATACCAAGATAATTCTTAGCAACTTACAGGAAGTGGTACCTTCCTACCATCTCTTGTTTCTGTGTTGCTATTATCAAATATGACATAAAGATGCATTCAGTTTCTGACCCACTTCTAAGTGGACCCAGCTCTGATTAATGGTGTATTTGGAAAAGTCACTGACTCGGGAAGGCAGGAAAAATGCCATTCTATATAAAGTATGCATCGGTATTGTACAAGTAATAACACTGGATTTTAAAATCACCATGGATTTTAAGGATACGAATACTGATGACATTTCTGTAATGTATGTGTTTCTGAGCATCATATATCTCCAGACATAGCGAACAATTTCTCAGTCTTGACTGAGGGAAATTAGTTTATGAGTGATGTGAATGGCTTCTTGCACAAACCAAGAAGGACTATGATGGGGTAACTAATAGAAGAAAATGGAGCAGTAAGGAGGGAAAATTAGCAGTTTATGTAAGGATGACAGCTTTCTTTATCCTTTGTCAAACATCAAAAACCTACCGGCTGCATTCTGTATTAGTGTGTAATGAGATTAAACTATTTAAAAATTATACATTTATTATTGCCTTATTTTATAGTTATGTCTGTGTAATTCACAGTATTTGATCCTTATAATTATCCTAAGTGCTCCTATAGTTTTCAAGTAAAATTGTTAAGTCTTCGGGTGAATAACCAAAAAACATGCCCATATTTAATATACTGGGTAAAGTGTTTCCCTGCCTTTCCTATTCTTACTTTAAAATACTCAATGGAATAAACTTTAAGTGGATATGAATCATAGAAGCCATCCCTGAATATTATAACCTTTCAAAAATATCTCTTCCATTTGTGACATATCAGAATTAATGAGCATGAAAATAAAATGCCCTGAGGCTGAAGTCTCATAAGAGGGTACGCGGACCTTCACAGCCTGACTTTACAAAGACTCTTTCCCTATTCTTTAGTCCAGTGCTGTAGCAGAGATGTTCTTTAATGGGTCAGTAACATTTGTGTGTGTGTGAAGGGTGGAGGTGAAGTTAGAAATTACACACTTTATTATTCAAAAACTTAGGTCGTCCTTGTTTTAACATTTGATGTGGTATGCTCTTACAGTCCAACTAGTTTCCTTCCAAAAGACAAAGTCATAGCTGCTGAAATACATTATTGGAGATAAATAATGCTTTCTTTAAGCATATTTATATAGGAATATTAAAATAAACCTGGACTGTTTGAACTTATAAGAGCGTTGAAATAGATTGATCCAGATATCTAATTATTTAAATATTTATGTTTTAATTATATTTTGTTAGTTATTTGATGCGTTAAAGTAGTTTTTAGTTTTTCCTCTTTGGAGAATGTTTAATATGTACCCTGCATTTCTGTAACATTCTAATATCCCTAGTTTCTACAGCTCTAATTAATTTAGATAGACCATATAGTACAGCACTACTTTCAGAATTTAAAATGTATATTTATCTCTGACTTCTTCTAGTATTTTTAATTCCTTTAAATGTCACAAATCAGTTGTGTCAATCTCCTGGTGAAAATGACATCTTCACGTGAGTATCTAAAAGACACATACACAGGGAGATCTGCAGACTGAGAGCAGAACAGCTAAATTGGCATGTACTTTCCATATAATAATTTGATAAAATTCATATTCTTAATAGTAAACATTCATAAGTAATATTTATCATTTATTTAGGTGTAAGGATGAAACCTAATGCATTCATTTGTTTCCTTTTAAAGCTTCTAAAGGTTTTGCCTAAAGTAACACTCAAGTTTATTGCTTCAGATCAAAGCCACAGTATTTCTATGTCAAGTAACTGCAAAAAATGATAAATCTGAATCACCTATTATCAGATGCACATTGGTACATTTTTGATGAATGTGTCTGAAGACATTGTTTCTCACACACAGCAAACTTATGTTGAATTTATCTTAATCTGCTGATAGTACTGATTTACATTAATTCAAAGTAACACCCATTTGAGAATTAAAATATTAGCTTATCTTTTAACTTTAGCTCATTTTAAAGTTTAATCAAGTTAACTATTTCACAGTATTTTGAAAAATCTTGTATGATAGCATTTACTTAATTTGTAATACTTTTTTAGTAACTCAAATTCAATAGTGTTAAAGAGAGGATTAATTAATATGTATATTTGATTTGAAAGAACCCAGGATAAACATAAATAAATTCCTCCTATGTCTACTATACATTATAAAATAATGTGTAATGAAAAGTGTCAGGGCAAAAATTCTCTTAGTTTTCTGAGATGACAATTTTAAAATCAAAATGACTGTTAATAATCACTTTTTGCATGGTTCTTATCTTGTAAAACAAGACAATTTCAATCATCTTCATAAAAACTGTAAGTACCACTGAGTAAAAATGTATATTGTCTTAGTACTGATGTGTATGGTCAATTGTTTTTCCTAATATACACTGTATCTCTTTAGATTTTCAAGCTGGTTCTTAAATTCCTAAGTAACTACGATTTTAGGAGGAACAAAATCATTCTACTTTTAGAAGGCACAAATTTTACAGCATACCAGCTATAAACATTTAAATTCCTCTGAAATATTTAAAAATGGTCATATGGCAGTTAACATTAATAATGAGAATAGCATGATTTCATATTTATTGAATATTAATTTGTTCAAGTAAGGACAACTGTTATAGATTAAAAACTAGTGGTCAACTTAATGCCAGCAGAATTAAATCACCATGGTGCTGAGTGTAAATGTTTCACCTGAGGAAAGTTGCCAGCATAAATAGAGACATGGAGAAGCAGAAGCTAGGCTTTAATGCGTTGAGGCATTGTGGGTTCTCCTATGTGTTGCTGTTTGAGCCGTTGGTTCTCCTGGAGAAGCTCTGGTCCTCACAGCATTGCTTCCTGGCTCCAGAGGGGAAGACGTGTGACACTTGGTCTTCAGGATCAACTCCTCACACTGGCTTCCTGGCATGTGCTCAACTGTGCTTGTCGGAGGAGCTCGGGGCCTCCGTGTCGTTCAGGATGGCTGTGGTCCTTTTCAGGACAGCTCTCTTCTTTGTTTTGAGTGTGACATCTGGGCTCAAGCATAGAACCCTCAACCTACAAGCACAGCTCCTTCACCCTGCTGGCATAGACTTTCTGGCTTCCACCGGTTGACCTTTGGGCCTTCCCAGTATGGATTCATAAAAGAGACAGGTGAGAGTCCTTCTCCTAGGCTCTACACCTCCAGTTGGACTCGTGAGAGGCATTTTCATGAGCTCTGGGTCTTCATCTGGACTCATGTGGGACATTGCTGTGGGATTCAGGCCCTTGGCTAAATATTTTATGTCTTTAATGTTGTGGACAGATTTCCTGCATTTTCATGTGTTAACTCTGGGTGACCATCATAAAAATAATATTATAAACTCCATGTCCTGATTTCAATTGTTCTCTGCACAACCTCTGACTACAAAAACTACTCCTTATATTTTCCCTTTTACAATGAAGCATGACTTGTGTTATACATATGTGCTTATTTGAAGACTGGTCAGTAACAAAAATAGAACTTTCTCCAATCACATAGTGTGAGGTCTTCATAAACAGTTGCCTTTCAAAGGCCATCAAGAAACTTATGTGTTTTTGAGGTGTTAATCAGTAATCAACTTTTAACACAGAGTAGTGATTATTTGTTTTATAAAAGAAATCTATAGAAACAGACACATCACATAATTTTGATGCTTAAATAATAATTACTTGTACCACAATTACTAATAAAAAGAGATATGAGTTTTCAAATTTTGATGTTCTTATTGAAATACAATTATACAGGTGTCATATTGTTTTTCCCTTGATATGAATGAGATGCCTAACTCACTGGTTGCAGGAACCCCTATTATCAAATGCATCACAACAGTATCTCCCTTCACATGTTTTTGTTATTTGGATTTTAATGTCTCTTTCTGATATCAAGACGTGAAGGCTATTGTCTTTTGTAACTTCCCTTCATCTTCCCTTTTAGATTGTAGAAGTGATGTTTGATCATAGACTTAAAATTTTCTACCAGGTAAACCCTCGTAGGTTCTCTGTAATAAGTGAAATTACTCAGAGACAAAAATGCCATTAAATAGAAAGTCTTAGGAGACAGATCAAGAGATAGAAGTGGACCAGAAAGGACTTGAGGAAAGGCAATGAAAAAGGAGTAAAGATGTGTTTCATAAATGTACCAACTCCACACAAGGATTGTAAACATTATGCATGTACTGATAAAAAATGTCTAATGACATGCATCCTTGAAAGGAGAGATAAAATGCTGAAAAAAGAAAGAAGACAAGAGCACAAAGGCATCAGATATGTAATTTAAAAAAAATTGGGAAATTGTGAAATGAATCTACCAGGTTTAGTCACTCCACCTCCTCCATGTCTACAAAAAAGAACTGCCAGGTGGGGCCTTCTATAAAATTATGAACCAGGGAAAAGTTAATTTTATACCACTATTTTTTATCTTGTTGGTTATCAGCAACAAGCATTCATGCAGGGAAGGAATATAAAAGTTTGATGAAAGCATATGTGATTAAATTACATTAATAGAGAATAAAGGATCCACTATTCCTCAATAAGATGTACTTCTATTCTTTTTAGAATGATCAACAATTCTTTTTTCTTTCAGAAGATATTTTTCCACCAGTTGATGATGTTGATAATGTTATCGCCTTATGGAGGGGGTGAGAAAGGTAAGGTAAATGACTTAAAAGAGAAAATAATGTCTGACTCTCTCTAGATATATAGCTATTGGATTAAAAATATACAAACATAGGTAATAAGAATCTTTCTAATGATATTATGATTCCACTAGGGAGGGGATAGTTCCTTTTGAAATCAATATAACTCAGAACTAGTTGATTTTTGGGTTGCCAGAGTGTACACTAAAAGAGCATGTACATAAATTCTTCTTGAGAATTAAGTTTTAAAAACTATAGAAGATGGATCAAAGTGAACAAGAAAAGAAACAGACAACTGATGACATCTTTTGAAATTCAAGACTCAATCTTGCCTAAAACAGGAGATTTTTTCCTTTGATTTCACAGATATGCATGCTACAAAATAGCACTTTTTTTCATTACTGAACCCTAAAGCACTGATTAATCAAACAATATGAAAGAAACCCTATATGATCTGTGAATTGGACAAGAATCATAATAGAGGTCCTACCTACCATGAATTTCCTCTCAAGTAAAATACAGTTTGGAGATTGTGCCAGCACTCATTTAAAATTAATTATTGACTATATATTTTATGCCAAATTTGTACTAGACATATATCTATGTCTTTGTCTTATTCATATTCTTAATGACTTAAAAATTTGAAGATACTGATTTCCAGAACATGAGGCATTTAGATGAAGGCAGAATCAGTTTTTGCTGAGTTTCTTGGGAGCATAGATTAAAAGAGGGATAATATATCCTTCCCTTTAGTATTAGTTTTTCGTATTCTTAATTACCACTATAGAACTTCAACCGCTTAGAAGAGGTGGTGCTTTTTTCTCTTTCCTCAATTCTGAGTCCAGTTTGTTTTTCTTGCCACTGGTGATTTTCGTGGGATTGGGGTCTAGAGATGCTAACGAGTTGTACATGCCCTTGCAATTAAGTGCATTCAGAAATATTTCAGGGAAAAATATTTTGAAACATTTCTTTTTTATAACTGCAAAATAGCACTTTTTTTCATTAAGGAAACCTAAAGCACTGATTAATCAAACAGGTCTGCCACATGGGGACTTGTGTAGAGGATTATATCAAGTCCATAACAGGAGCACATTTTTCTTCCACCAATGAATCCAATATGAGAAAGCTACAGGAGAAGACTCCGCCATTCTGGGGTAAGCTATGTTCTTATCTTCCATTGACTAACTTTTTAAAAATTCTCATTAATCCATAGTTGCCCAAGCTATATCAATTATCCCACTGCTTTCGATATTGTAGCAATTTCCTTTCCCTCATAGAAATATTGAAATGAGTCTTTTAATTTTGGCTAAATTTGGATTCTCTCTATTATTGCACATCAGATATGTTTGGAACATCAATATTAAACTTACCGTAATAATGGCATATGTTTAGTATATCCAGGCACTCCACTAAGAGCTGTGCTTTTAATATTTTCTTTAATTTTATTTTCCAAAATTTTTTGTATGTGAAGATTCTGAAATTAATGAAAAGTAATTTCCCCATGATCATGGCTAATAACTGTTACAGATGTAACTATAACTAAATATTGCCTTTCTAGAATCACAACAGGGACTGAAAAAAGACTGACATGATAATTATTGATGGTAAAAAAAATCCTGTTGGAAAGTCACACTTGATTGTTTCCTTGTTTATAACTCTTCAAGAAATCTGTTTGACAAAACTGCAGCACACTTTGATGGGACCCTAGTCAACAGCATCTATCCTCCTCCAAATTGTCTCACAGACAATCTAAATTCTGAAACCATATCTTTTCTTAAATGCTTCCTTCAGATCAACTTGCTCACTCCTGCTAGTAATACAGCCCAGCAAATCTCTTGGTACCAGTTTAAGTGCAGAATCTCACCATGCTACTTAAAATATTAATTTCGACTTTTTTTTTTGGTCTTTTTGATACAGGGTGTCTCTATTCAGTTCAGGATGGCCCTGAACTAACTTTGTAGTCCAGGTTGGCATTGAAGTCGCAGTCTTCCAAGTGCTGGGATTGCAGGTGTGTACCACCACATCCAGCAATTTTTACTATCTTGGTGTTCTATTTGTATTGTACAGCCATATTTTCCAGGTTTTCCTGAGCTCTGAGATATGTCCTCAGCAGAATTCTTCATTAAATTTCGTCCCACCTGTAGCTACTAGTCATACTTCTTATTAAATACTTCAAATATCCCATAATTTTTATTACCACTAATATTACCACTAATTTTCACCCTATCCAGGATTAATTGAATGTTCCCTTTCTGTCTGTATAAGTGGTACATTGGTTCATGAACTTAGTTCTTTCCAGTTTTGCTTACAAACTGAATTGGTTGGAAATGGAATCAAATTTCCCATAAGGTCAACATTGAATCTTATGAACCAAGGTTATGTTTACAGTCGTCACTTATTTCCTGAAGTCCACATACATATATGCCCAACATACATATGTCTGTATCTGCAAAGTACATAAACAATCAAAAATACCATTTAAAAATTAATCATTTCATGTTTCAGTTTATGGATGCCACCTATCTCCAATTACTCCTATATTCTGTTATGCAGCAAATATATTCTGGACTTGCGCTACATTTCACCTTTATCTACATCCAGTTATTTACAAATTTATCACTTCTATTGTACTGAAGTGATTCTAAATATCTTTCTTTCAATTGCAGTTAACTTTTTGTGTTTAATAATAGATACTTCCTTCCTAACACAAAACTTGTCCCATACAATCTAAAATTTTCAAGGAAAGCTTTAAAAATTTTAACTCTAATTTTGACAGCATGTTGATTGGCAGGATGTGAAACAAATACATAATTTACATGTAAAGCACCACATTTGTGCTCATATTGAAGGAGTAATGAAGCAGACTCTTCACTGCTGCACATCCTTCATTACAGAAGATGGAAGCAGATTCTTAGGCACATCTGCTACTTTTTCTTCCAGTGCTTCTTCCAGTAACTTCATAAAAAATTTTAGATTACTACAAAAACAAAGACAATAATCATTTAAAAAAGTATTTTAATTATATTATAAATTACATCATTAGTTAGTAACCATCAATAATGATCTCAACCATTTCACCAAAAACTTTCATTTTTCATTCATAAATTGTATACATGATTTCATGTACAGCTACAAATTTCCTATGATGAATGTGAGCATTCTGCGTACCAAAACTATACCAATAAACTTAATTAATTAAGAAATAGAGAAAAATATGTAAATAAAAAGTCACCTCTGGACAGATTAATTAACAACCTTATTTAATTAAATGTTAACTAAATAATGTGAACATATTAAAATCTCATTTTTTCTATTAACTTTGAGGAAACAATTTGTAGAAGCTAAAATAAGTCTTTATGCTTCATGACTGCCTTTAATTGAGCTGAATGTAATTTATAAAATCTATGTCAATGCTTATTCTGTTATTCCATTATCTGATATTTTAAAGGAAATAATTAATTTTAAATGTTCACTAAAGATATATAATTTTTATTTTTAAATTTATCCTTAAGCAAACATATTAGAAACAAATTTTTTAAAGTTATAAAATCTTAGTAAGATATTTCTAATTATTAATGTTAAAATACAAAATTGCTTTGAAATTACAAAAAATTCATGATTATAGATTTTATTGTATACTTATCAGATATCTATGCTTACTTATAAGCCTTAGGCTTTATATGTTATTCGTATTTATTTACAGTTTTGAAATATCTCTTATTTTAATGAAGTCACTATTTATTGCTTGTTTTGAAGAGTGCGCTGGATTTGTGAAACTTATGGGAGAAATTGTCTTTATTTCCAACCTAGCCAAGCATTTGATTCTACTTTAAATTAAGAACAACATGAGAAAAGATAGATTTCTTTCATTGAATTACAGTATTTTAAGGCATATGTAAGAAAAAAAATCATTAAGATAGTTACATCATATTAAAAAGGTCTAAAATTATTAAGGGGTTAATAATATACTTAAACTTACTGCATTTTTCATCAAAAAGTTTATCCATTTGCTGTATATAAACATTCATGTATTCTAATACAATTCTAAAACTGAGGTACATTTGAAGTTGGAATGTAGTTTAGAGGTAGCACACGGGGCCGGCATGCAGGAGGCTTTGGTTTTACAACTTTTTTCTTTTGTGTCTCTAAATTTTTAGCTTAAACTATTATCTACTCCTAACATGATTACTGCAGTCCTTTGACATCAATCTGTTTTCTCCTTCCTTCCTCTTATGTCCACCCCAAAGCCATTAGATTAAAATCACAAGCCTCGCAACAAAATTTCCACTTTTTATAGAATTTTCACCTAATTGGTGACGTTCCTTTGGGGTTTTCATCAATTAAAAATGTCTTCCGAGACACAGCAAATGCATAAGTAGTATTCCAAATATTTATTCATAATTATCATGAATGCTATGAAGTGCATTTGTGCTTGCCACACACTTAAATATAACATATTAAAATAAAGTTATATGAGACAAGATAGCATTAATAAAGCATAAGCTAACACATTTGAAATTATATTTTCTGATGTATCTTTAAAATATTTGGCTTTCTGAGGACTAAGTTACAATTGTACCACATAAATAGAGAAATAATACATCGAAGAATAAAATTGGATGTATAAGATAATTATTAGTAAGATTTTCAACACTTTTATTAAAAGGATGACTTTGAAATTGAATAGAAATCTGAGAAATCAAAATGTATTCTTTTTTTCTAGGGAAGAATATAGAACTGAAATAATTAATTGAAATTGGATTCAAGAGGAGTTTCAGTTTTCTTTTTCTTGAAATTCCGGATAGAATTGTGTGATTGTAAAATATTTATGGAGTCTGCCCTATTCTGAACCTAAAGCTTTCTAACAAACAGTTAATCATGATCTTTTCTTCTAGGTGAGATTCAGTTTGATGTAATTCTAATAAATTAGCATGTAAATGCTTCATAGAACACACACTTTCTGATTTCAAGTGATTCTGACTGATGCCTTGCTGTGAACGTACTTTGATCCTGCAGACCAATATTTTACTGACAGCTTCAACATAGTTCTTCAGTTAAGTAGTTTCAGGCAGGATAATAAAAATACATGCATTTTTATTGTGAGTCAATACAGCTTTTGGAATAGTTACTTTATTTTAGTTTCTAACTTAGAATATACATCCCAAAATGATGAAAAAATTTGTAATGACACTTAAAAGAATAAACTGCATTACTCAATTAGAAGTAACTTTAAAAATTATAGTAACTTAAATATCAGTACCATAGATGTAAATAAGGAAGATTCTTCCAGTACTTCCAAAAGGAAATGATGTTGGAACTAATTAATATAATATAATATAATATAATATAATATAATATAATATAGTATAATATAATATAAATCCAAAAAATAGAAAATTATTTCAGTTTTGGATTGTGTTGTATAAGAAAAGCAAAATTTGTGGTATTACATTTAATGATAAGTTTAATTCATTTTATCATCTTTCATATCAAACTACTTCTCATATATTTTAAAGATTTTTTCATTTGCTAATAAATATTTACAAGTGAAGTCATTTATTACACTTTCATAGATTATGCAAACTAAACATGTGAAATATCAAATCAAAGCTTTATTAATATGTAAATATTAGTCTTTCAACTACACACTTGATATATGAAAAAGAAAAATATAGAATATGAAAGGAAATAAGGAAACCAAAAATACTAAGATATTCCTCTTTCGCTGAAACATTTATGGTACTCAAAATTGTCCCTATGTGAATGTCAAAATGATTAACTTCCAAAAAATATTTCATGAGCTAAACCCCTTTCAGTGTTCACCTTGCTTCATGCATTTATTTCTCCCAAGAAATCCCTCTCTCATACGCACTCTTTCCCATCACTGGGATAAACGTTACCTGTCCATCAAACTTCATTTAAAATTTCTCCTTTGTGCTCTCAGGACACCTGTATATTTTCTGGTTGTTTAATTCATTACGTTGTCCTTATAGTAGCAGCCTCAGCAGCTTGGACGCTGGATGGGATTCATTAGACATGCATTATTCAGCAGCCTCTCGGGAGACCTAAGGAATGGTTGAAAATAACGGATAATTCATGTGTTTAGCAAAGAAATAAAAACACATGGTGCTTTAGTAAGTTTTGCAGGGTTGAATATAGATCAATGATGTATGACTATAATTTGGATATTCAGAGACAAGAAGAACAATATTTCAGAGGGACTGGATGGGGAAAATATTTGAAATTCAAAATAATTCCAATCAGTATAGGGAACATAAATGAAGTAGATGGATTAACTGCTAGGAGATGTGGCCTTGATACCATCTGCTAATTGTTTCAGCAGAGAAACCGTGGATCTTCCACTAGAGGTCGCGGTCTAAGGAGTATATTGAAGGGCACTGTTGAAAACTGTGGAAAGTCAAAAGAGGTTCTCCAACCTCATACTGTCCCACAACTTTGGTGACAGTGTCCCTGATCCAGTCCACAAATTATTCCACTGCAGAGCCTACACTTCACTGTTAAAAATTATTACAGGAATAACTTCAGGTATATGTGTTACATAGCACAAGATTTACAAATTAAAATCAAAATGGAGAAACATTTATAATGATAATTATTTGTAATAATAGATACAATAATTATTATTAAAATTATATTAATAATTGATTTTAAATAAATGATTTATTTATTTAAAAAGTAGCAAAAAGAACAGACTCTGTGTTAATAGGAATAGCATATTTTTAAAAACGTAATTGTAAGGCCCCAGAGACCCGGCCACGGCCATAGCGGAACCCAGGAGCCTGCACAAACAAGCAACTCGCCTGCCCTCGTTGTAAGCCTCTTTCTCTGGCGTGAGCCAGGAGGAAACACTGTAGTGTTTTTTTTTTAATCCTGTATTATTTTCACCCTTTTTTGTTTTGCTTTTTTTCTCTTTAAATAAAATTTAAAAAATTTTAAAAAAAGAAAAGTATAAGTACAATAAAATATTTTATTAAAAAAGTGTAATTATACTTTCTAAACAAAAAGAAAATTTAGTGAGAAGCATAACATTACTGCATAGTATTGAAATTTCCAGAGTGAGTAGCTTAATAAAAAGAATCTGAATTTGTACCTTCTTCTAATAAAATCATTTTTCATGCACTGTGCTGAGTGAAACGTGTGCACTAGAAAACATTAGCTCCACAGAGATAGGTACTTGGAGAAAGGAGGACACATTGGGAAAGATGAAAGTTGAGCAGTTATGAAGCCACTGTCATCTTGGAGCTGCTAGGTAAAAGGAATGGTTGAAAATAACTGATAATTATGAAAACCATTTCATCTCATTACTTAGCATCAAAATCTATGTTATATCCTTTTTTGAATGACCCAAACATAGCTCAAAATGAAAGTATTTCCAACCATCTCACATGCAATTTAGACTGTAAATGAATATCCATTAAACAAGTTTCAGACTGTAAAAAGTACTTTGGTTATTATCATTAAGACAAATTCTAGAAAAGTAGTTTTATGAGCATTTTTGAAGCTTGACTCCTGTATTTGCAACAAGGTGGAAACAACATAAGGAGAATAAGGAGAACAGTTATTTTACCTCCATTCTGGGTAGCTACACGTCTCTTGGACATGCATAGTCACATGTAGCCTAGCATTGTCATAGTGATACTCTGTATCAACATGTATAGGTTAAAAATTAAAGCATTATTTCATTAACTCAAATTTTCCCTTTGTCCAGTCTACTTCATCTTCTTTAACTTCTATCTCTAGCATGCCCATCAAATTCTCACTAGTCGTATTGCATGTCATTTACTTTATTAGGTCACATGATCACCTGATTACATGTGCACTGTCATCCACCACAGGCAAAGGTTAATCATGTCTGTCCAGTTACCGTTTCTTTGGTCACACTCTGCCAATCAATCAGTGTGTAATACTGACGCTCTGTTTGGCTAATCTATATGGAATAATTCCTATCTGTTTTTGCAATTTGCATTTTCATACAATTTCCTTTTTTTTTTTTTTTTTTTTTGGTACCGGCGATCGAACTCATGACCTTACGCTTGCCAGGCAGGCGCTTAAGCCACTGACATATATGTGATATTTATATAGATATAAACTATAGTGATATACACTTAAGACAAGTGAAAAAACACTGCAGTGTGCATACAGCATCAATATGAATAATTTGATAAACAATCATACAGATAAAGTATTAAAAAATGAGTATCATTTTTCCTTAAAACACACAACCAGTTTTTTTTTTTTGCATTGTGACCTTCAGCAATCTGTTCTCCACCTTCCAATGTGACTTATTAGTCACATATTTTATTGGCCGTCTCCTATGTCCTTTAAGAACTGTGTGAAATCACTTACTATTCTATTGCTCTAACCACTGCTTTTGGTCAAATGCTTCCTAAATTTATAATCTTCACTCCAAATCTACTCAAAAGATTGGCTACTTTATGTGGTCAAAGTTGCAGTGCTGCCATCACTAAAATTTAGATGACACATTCCTCATGTGTTGCCTCAGTGTTGTCAGTAGTATCCAGAGGATATTGTTACTGTGTGTGCCTCGCAATTCATTCAAAGCCCACCATGCTTTCCTCTCTAAAGCTAAGGTCCGATTTGCACACAGTTCAAAACCTTTCATATTACTGACAGGCTGATATTCAGACCTATGAATATTAAAAATTTGAAGCTGTCCATTCCTTTGTCCCCAATTTACTTCTTCCAGAATCCTTGATTAAGATAGCTGAAAATATTAATGCAGGTCAGGGGTATATCAGCCAGCAGAGGAATTGGCACAGCCTATAGCAAAGCAAGTGGGAATAGCAAAGACTAGCTCCTATGTGACAGCTAAAGAATCGAAAGGAAAGTGATGCTTAAAATTCGGTAATGAAAAAGTAGAGCAGTATTTGGGACAGTTATCTTGGCCACTGCTACAGTAACAATAAACGGAGTAGCTGAAAATATTCATTCAGGTGTTTCCACACACAAAGTAATTACATTTGTACTGGGGACTGAACCTAGTAACTTTGCACTAACAATCCTCCCCAACATTTTTTCTATTATTTAATTTTGCCACAGGGTCTCCTCAAGTGGCTCAGGTTTAGCTTGAAACTGAAATCCTTCCTCCTCAGCTTCCAACTGTACTGGGGTTACAAGAATGTACCATCAGCCCTAGCACAGCCACATTTTTTTAGACAAGGAAATAAAAGGGCTACAGCGGAAAGCTCTAAGCCCCTGCTTTGCATACTTGGTACGTCACTCATTTATGTTTTTGCACACTGGACCACCTCCTCTGTGTTCCAGTTTCGCATCACACAATAGGATGGGCACAGGGTTGAGGGTTGTGAACGGTCGCCTGAACAGGAAGTGTAAGTGATCTTCAGAAATTAACCCCATGGGTTCATAGTTTCCAAGGCACTAGTACAGAATTAAAATTTAAAAACACTTAGGAACTGAAAGGTTTTGTCATTCAGTTGGCAGCAAAACAGGACCTTATATTAAAAAACACCAGATAAAGTGACTTGTTTATGTATGGTCATTATTTACGCTGTTTTGTATGGAAGTCTGTGTCACTGACAAAAATTAAAAATGTCTGATCCAGGTTGTTATAACTGGAGGTGATATACACTATATAATACATATAGGTATAAGTTATTACAATTCTAAATCTAGAAAGCCAGTGGAATTGTGTAATACTATGCAGACACATACACTGGGACGTACTACATTTGAATGGGTAGTCTGTGTGGCTGTGGTTTCTAGAGAGGAAAACTCCGTAACCCCTCAGGTACAACCAAAGTGGCAGACCTTTTCTTTCAGCCTCACTGTCCACATGAATAATTTGTTTCTATTGGAGAAGTATTGCAATTTCAAGTGACTTTTACACAAAAAAGTTTGTATTTTCTATATCGATATGCTATTTGTATTAAAATCCAGACGTGTGACTGGAATATATACATTTTGTGAGGCATATGTTAACGATAAGCAAATATGCTACCAATTACTAAGGTTCTTTCATTCTCTTCATTGGTAAGAAAATTTTGTCAATAGTACGGAGACTGATTTTGTTTAGATTTTTACATTTAAGTAGGTGAGACTTCGATTGTTGCTGCTGTTTGTTTTTTCCTTGAAATTTCCCAGGGCAAAATACATAATACATATAATGAGTCAGAAATGATCGTTATTCATTTACAGCCTCTCCAGTTAGAGTGAAATAATGTCGTTTTTAGGTCATTGTATAATGATGGTACTGGCATACGTGGCTAGAATAAAGTAGCTTTCATGCCAAGGTTAATGTATCAACTTCAGGTAGTTGCTTTGTTGAATTTTGTTAAATATTCTTGAGCTCTCCTAACCCTCTGAGACAGACTGAAATGAAAAGGAATTTAATTAGAATGTGCTGGGAATGTAATGTGATATATTAAGTTTTTATCAAGTAAACTAGTGCCGAACCATAGAGCTGCTAGTCCTAAAATTATCCTCCAAGATAGACACAGTACACACATGTGCAGAAGAGCAGCGTGACCATCAATGCAATTTATCAAAAGGCACTGACTCAGGGAAAGTTTACGTCAAAAAGTGGCTTTAAAAGAAGGCTTCATCATACCTTGTAAAATTCAGAAATTAAGCTCCTGTTTCACTTTTAAACCACTGTACAAGAGGAGTTATGCTGTGCCAGTTTTAGTCGTTGGAATTCTCTACTCCTGTGATTAATTTCAAAGGCACATTGGTCCAGGGTTATTACTAGGTTGGTCTGTTAATGTGAAAGCTGCCAAGAAGGCCTTGAAGTGGAAATCAAGGAGATGCACACAAAGCTGTAGTTTAAAATACCTTAACACAAGTATTTGGCTCTTTTAGTTTAACTTATTTATAAAAAGAGCTCAAAACTAAGTCAATTAATTCAACTGATCTGTTTTACAGCAATATATAACGCAGTTTTTAAAATAAAAACATTAACACTTCTAAAACATGCTCAATTTAATAAAAGCCCATTGTTTCTAAGGATTCAACATGTACTAGTCTATGATGTATATTGTATTAATGGCTCATTATTAAAATGCATTTTTAAATAAAATGCATTTAATAATAGCATATAAATTGGAAGACTTAAATCTGGTACAGAGCAAGTAACTTCTAAAATTTTAAACTCTAATTTTTAAAGAGTTGGGGATTTTTGTTGTACCCAATAAGAGCCACTGACATTATTTATATTACTTTTATGTGCAATAATTGTCTTAGTGACTTTTTTCACTGTTGACACAAAACACATGACATGTACTAGTTCCAGGAGGAAAAGTTTATTTTGGTTTGAAATTTGAAGAGCTTTTAATTGATAGGTGTCCTCAAGGCAGAGGGGCATGGCAGAGGGACATCACAGACAGTGCATGACAGCGAAGGCAGGAGACAGCAATCAGCAAGCCTCCCTTTCCCTTTTATCCCACCCAGGCTACAAGCGGTTGATATTGTGCCACCCACACGCATGGCTGGTCTTCCTATTATCCACACCACAACTCCGTTAAAACCATCGGGGCTAATTCAGTATCAAGAATTAAATCCACATTCTCAGCCCCTTAATCTACGTTCACACATGCTAGATCCAGCCACTCTGCCTGTGAGCATCTGAGCCTTCAGGGGCCCATCTAAATCCACGTTATAACAGCGTGTACAGTGTTGTTCTCAGTTACACTACTCAGTTCTACTCAATGTTAAATAAAGCTGCAGTCCAGATAATCTACCACCAAAACATTTTGTGGGACCTTTAGATTTATGCAATTCATTGTTGTTAGGTTTATATAATTAATTTATTAAGTTACCTGTGAAACTAATCATTCAGGTTGATTCTATATAAAAATAGAGGATGACATAAAATAGCCAACTATTATAATTTATAAGTGCTTTGACCATCTTAATAATTCACTGTTAGAAGTCAACAGTTAGAAGTATACATTTTTTATGTAGATTTCCTAGCTTCTGATTTTAGTTTAACATAACAAATTTTCTAATTTTAAGTGGACCATCATTCACATGTTTAAATTTCTTTTATTTCCTTATATTTATTTTCAGAAAAAAAGATTGGTATATCATACTTTCTTTAAAATTAACAACTATTGTCAAATAATAGAGTTATAGCAGGTTTTGTTGAGTCAATGCTATAACAGTGTTTTCTGTCTGCATGATTTTCTATTTAACCTGTTTTAATATTTACTTTCTGCTTTTCATTTTTAAAAATATTTGTATACTTTTAAATGATTAACTATAAATTAACTATATTTTATCAAAACTAAAAATATTATCAGATAGTACAAAACTGTGGACTTCAAAAGTATTTTTCACAACCACTGTAGACTGATAAAAAGGCATTACTTTCAGTGAATATATTTAAGGATACTTAGTAAAAAACTATATTTTCAATACATAAATGTAATGATAAAATTAAAGATACAGTTACATGAAAAATAGAATTATTTTCCTTAGTTGTATAATTTTTAGTTATTGACTAAAATTCTTATTCCTATCAAAAAAGTATACACTGAAAGTGAAAAGTATGCTGAATTTTAGAACAGACAAAAGCAATGTTTTAATTAGTATATTAATGCTGTATAATTTTTTAAAATTTTATTTAAAAAGAAAACAAAACAAATAAACAAAAGGGTAGCAACAATACAAAAATCAAGGGGAAAAAAAGAAAAGAACAAAAAATAATGAGAAGTCATTACTTAATAACTTACATACTGTCATCTTGGAAATAGTTGTTCAAGTTACAAAGTTAAAACATACAAAGTACACATTCAAGCAATGAGACTGTCAACAGTTCTGCTCCATGATCTAACACAAAACAGTAATATGGTCATTCATCTTACACACTTAAACATACATGCAATTATATCCTTTAGAGCACTTTCTTTCCTCTCTTTTTTACAGTAGCAATTACACATTTTGGGTTTTATTACTCCTACAGTTCTTATTACTTTTTACACTAAAGGCACAATGTGATATTTATAAATATGGTTCTTATTTATTTCACTAATGTGGATAGTTTCACGTTGTCTCCATTTACCTATGAAGGCTTCAAGGTCATCCTTCTTCATAGATGAGTAATACTCCATTGTATAAAAATACCACATCTTTTTCATCCACTCTGTGGTTGATGGGAATCTTGGTTGTTTCCAAGATTTAACTATTACAAATTGTGCTGCTATGTAAATGGGTGCACATATATCACTGTGATATGAACCTTTCAGTTTTTCTGGGACAATAATAAGGAGGGGAATAGCTGGGTTGAATGGCACTTCCTGTCCTAGTCTTCTGAGAGTTCTCCATACTGATTTCCATAGTAGTTGCACCAGTCTACACTTCCACCAATAGTGGAGCAGTGTTCCTTTTTCCCCACAGCCTCGTCAACATTGGTTATCATTTGATTTCTTGATGTCAGCTATTCTTTCAGGAGTGAGATGTAATCTCAAAGTTGTTTTACTTTGCATTTCTCGAATGCCCAGTGATTGTGAACATTTCTTCATGTATTTATTTTCCATTTGTATATCTTTATGTGAGAACTGAGTGTTCATCTTAGATGCCCATTTTTGGAGCAGGTCTTTAAATTTGGGTGGCTTGATATATTTTAATTAGTTATATGTTCTTTATATAAGTCCTTTGTCTGATGGGTTGCTGGCTAATATTATTCCCATTCTGTGGGGTTTTTTTTTCACACTGCTGGTGATCTCCTTTGAAGTACAGAAACTTTTCAATAATATGAGTGCTATTTTCAGTTGTTGAAATGATTCAGAGGAAGCATTTCCCATGCAGTTTGCATTTTGTTGTAAATTGTCTGCCTACCCCTAAGTCTCCAAGCCTTCTACCTACTCTATATTCCAGTAGATTTAGTGTTTCTATTTTAATATTTAGGTGTTTGATGCATTTAGACTTTAGTTTTGTGCATGGTGATAAGCATGGATCTAGTTTCAGCCTTCTGCATGTGGAGAGCCAAGTTTTCCAACACCATTTATTAAAGAGGCTATCCTTCTTCCAGTGAACATGTTTAGCCCCTTTGTCAAATATGAAGTGGCTGATTGTAATTATACTTGCATCTTCAAAACTATTCTATTGGTCCTCAGGTCTATTTCTTTGCCAGTACCATGCTGATTTTATCACTGTGGCTTGGTAGTACAGTGTCAAGTCAGGAATTGAAATGCCTCCTGCCTTGTTTTATTACCCAGAATTGCCTTTGCTATTCTAGGTTTCTTCTGTTTCCAAATGTATTTTAAGAGTGTTTTCTCCAGATCTGTGAGGTAAGTGAATGGTATTTTGATTGTGATTACGTTTAATCTGCATAACAGTTTTGAGATTATGGCCATTTTCACAATGTTGGTTCTTCCTAGCCAAGAGCAAGGAATATCCTTCCATTTTCTAATATCCTCTTTAATCTCCTGTATAATGTTTTTATAATACTTTATTATTTTACTAATACTGAGAGATCACAGTATTTTAGTAGTAGGCAGCTATTTATTTGGCAAATATTTGTTGAATATTCAGAATAATTATGTTTAAAGTTCTATGTTTTATGAATAGCAGTTATATGTTTTTTAATCATAGTTTAAAAATCTTTTGAATTTAGAGTACTTTTTGGGAATTTTGAAAATTGAAAATTATTAACTATTAAAGATGATTATTTCTGACTTTAATGTCATAAAATGGAGTGCTATTTTCAAGGCATCGTTTCTTGGTAACAGTTATAGTTTTTGATATGAATTCATGCCAACAGATTATGTTATAAAATAACTGTCCTTGCTTTTCTCTTCTAACTTAATTTCAGCACGCATTTCACATATTATATCCATTGCTCTAAATTTGATATTTTAGAGAAATATATTCATCTTAGTATTTGTTTGCCAAAAAAGAATTCTAAAAATCGTGACTCTACATTTATGAAAACAAATGTTAATACTGAAAATCCAGGTCTATCAAATACAGTATATGTGTTTGTATACATATATATGTGTGTGTGTTCATTTATCTTTATGTCTGAATTTGTTATTAACATAATTCAGATTTTTAAAATTTAAGTTAAATTTATACTTAGCTGATAGCTAAAACATAACTCATATTACTAAACTACCATGTAATGCTTTTGCCAAATGCTTCTTGCACAATATTTAACCAAATTGAAATACCTGTCTCTGCAATTTTTTATCATTTATTATAGAAAAATACTTCAAAATTTTTTTCTAACTCTCTGAAATATATAGTGCTTTACTTTTGTCCATCTTATTGTCCAACAACACCCAGAAATCCTCACTCCTCTCTACCTAACTTTATGACCATTGATTAGACTTTCCCATTCCTTTTCCTTATTATCCCTTATTATCCCAAGTCTCTGGTGAGTGCCACTTTATTTTCCCCTTCAAAGAAATGAACTTTTAATAGCCCCACTTTAACTGAGAATATTTAGGAATATTCTTTCTGTGTCTGGCTAATTTTATTTTATTTTTTGCTAATTTTACTTAAAATATAATCTCCAATTTCATTTATGTCATCAAAAAATCACAATACTCATTGTTTTTGTGGCTGTCAAAATATTCCATTGTCTATAATACCTCATACTCTAACATTAATCACTTGATCAACACTTACATAGCTTCCATATCCTGGTCATTGTGAATAGTAATGAAATAGCCACAGAAGTGCACATTTCATTAACATATTGACTTCATTTCCTTGGAATACATACTGTGTTAGTAGTGGAATTCCTAAAACATGTGATAATTGTATTGTCTTTTTAACAAATGTCAAAATGTACTTCATAATGGTTGTACTAATTTGAGTTCCTACCCACACTTTGGAAGAATTCCACTATGAAATGAAAGTTAGCCAGGACATGCTAAATTTTGTATTCTTGGTAATGATCATTCTCACTAAAATGCAGTTATTCTTGTAGTTTTGATTACATTTACAAGATGATTAGAAAATGTCCAGCAGTTTTTCATATGTGCGCTATTTGTATATCTTCTTTTGGGAATTTTGAGATTAAGAATATAGTTCTTGGGAGAAGCTGGGAAGACAGCGGATCAATAAGCAGCTAAGTAAAGAGCCTCTCTGAGAGAAAAAGCTCAGATGCTGGAATAAAGCATCCTGGAAAAGGCCACCAGATGGAAGGAGATGGATCCTCTCAACCCAGGAAGAAACTAAAGGGGAGAAGAAAGAAAAAGAAAACGTGGACTGCAGGCTGTAGCCAGACGCGCTCTCACCAGAACCGATCCCGTTGTGTACTAAAGGCTGCTGGAATCCAAAGATGCATGGTCACGGTGAAGTTGGGAGTTGGCAAGCCGGAGGACCTTGGCGGGAGGACGCAGTCATGGAGGCGGGTGGCAGAATGGAAAACAGCACTCGGCTTGGAGATCAGCACTGGCTGGCGGTGAGTGCGGGGAACTCAGTCCTCGCATGGGAGTGGGTGATTAGCTGGGTGACATTTTGGAGTCAGGAAGGATAAGCCTGGAACCAGAAGTGCAGCCAGCTTCATTAGCCACCCCTAGACCAGAGCAGATTGGTGAGAATTGCTTGGACTAGGTCTCACACCGTAGCCAAGGATGAGGTCTCCCTCAAGCCATCCCTAACAGAACCCATCCATGCTGCACAGGGTAATGTGGTGAAGCCTCCCGGTGGTCGACCAGCTCAGAAGGCAGGGGCCAGCCTGTCCCACCTCTGCTTATACTTCCGTGGTCATCAGCAGACTGGGGAGGGCAGCAATCACTAGCCAGCGTGTTTCAGAGTAATCTTGGCCGATACAGGATGTGCCTGTGCCGGGGACCTCCATTATCCACTTCTCTGGAAGAAACCAGAAACGTGGCAGAGGAAGAAACAAAAGGCAGTCTCCAGCCTCCATTGCAAACAGTACTGGCCCAGGAGAGGTAAACACAGAAGGATCAGGGGTTGCACACCTGTGGTGTGTGAAAAAACAGCATCTGAATAAAGTTATCTTCATGACATTATAAAAGAACTAATAACCAGAAAAAAGTGGGGGTAGCTCCCCCCCACCTGCAGATTGGTTGGAAAGACCTAAGACTTTTATGCAAAGGAGAATTACTCAGCTATAAGGGAGAAAATCTTTGAGGTGCTTGTAGGTAAATGGATACAACTTGAGACCAACCTCAGGGATAAAACGGTTCAGAACCACTTAGGTAAATAGCAAGCTGCCTCCCTAATCTAAAAACTAAAGGAGTTAGTGGGATACAAAATGTACAATGTACCCGGTGAAAGTGAAAGGGGAGCAATTGTCTAAAAAGGGAAGGCAGAGAGCATTGTTAATCTTGTATCATGATTTGAAACCCATATTTTTTCATTACTCTGTTTAGTTTGGTTATATTCTGTTCCAGTTTATTTACTTGTACTAGATTTGATGGCATAGAAAGCTATTCCAAAGATAGCAGGACATACTATGGTAACCATTTTTAATTTCCTATTAACTTAACCTGAAGCCCTGTATAGCTTTCACTATCTTGTTTCGACTGATTTTATTTGAATCTATTTTGTTCAATTGCTGTCTTGTTTGACTGATTATATTTGAATATGTTATGTTTGATAATATCAAACTGAGAGTATAGGCAACTACTCTGAAAACAATAAGATTCACTATGATACCCATTCTGATTTGACTATTACCCTCTTTTGAAGTCCTATAATGTCTCCAATGTTTTGTTTTTATTAATTTTGTTCTGTACTGCTATGTTCAATTCCATTTTACCTGATAACATGGGCAATTGTATTGAAGATCACAAGAGACATCATGTTAACCATTGTAGACCACCTTGTATTATGGTTTTAAATCATGTACTATGTCTATCCTTTTGTTTTGAATGACCCCATTTTTTTTCTCACTTGGTTTTATTCTTTTCAAACTAAAATTTAATAAAAAAGGGATAGATCTCTATTGTGGAGATTGCAAGAAGAAAATAAAGTAAAGTTTTTAAGAAATAACTGTAGAATTTGGTAATATATTCAATTTTTTATTATTTGAAAATGCTTTTTTCTAGATATTTTGATTATTTCCAAGTTAAAGCATATTTTATCTTGATAAATATTGTAATTATATATACTAAATTCACAGATGACTAATGGGAGAATAAAAAATGATTAGAAAATATAATTAATGAGGTCATTGAGAGATAAACTATCACTAAAGTACTAACAATATATAAGAACACATGGACTAATGAGATAATAAATATAAAATGATTATATTTAATATGCTTTAAAGAAGGTCTGAAATATAAAAGTTAATGTGTCAAATTTTAATACCAAATTTGAAAATTATTAATTATTTAATTATAATTAATTATAATTATAATTAATTATTATTACAATTAATTATAATTATAAAGATAAAAATAGAAAATCTTAAAATCATCCTGAGAAATGAAGAGACATAGACTAATTATAAAATAGTTGTTTTATACTAATGATTTTATCAGTAATAAAATTGCGTGCTGCTAGTCAGTAATGTACTCCCTTAAACGCACTAAGAAAATGTAACTTTCCTAATAGAAATATAAAAGAACAAATAATGGTTCAAAACTAGGAGCAATACTATCTTAGTTTCTTTTCTCATTGCTGAGACAAAATACCTGACACCCCCCAAAAAAAGGAGTAAAGGTTTATTTAGCTCACAGTTTGTGGAGGTTTCAGTGCATACTCAGCTGGCTGCAAGGCACTGTGGTACAAGCCAAGAGGAAACAGTTCAAGGCTGCCAAAGACAGGAAAAGTAACAAGAGGCAGGAATACAAGGCTCTTTTTATTCCTTATATTGTGTCCAGTCTAGCAAGATTAGGATATTGCCAATCCAATCAGTGGACTCATCCAACAATTACCCTCTTTAAATCTGAATACCCTTAACCCCACCATTACATCATGAATCTAGCACATGCTTGAAATTCAGCCTTCTCTGAACAAACCCTATGACAGTCTAAGGCTGTCAGGGGATGTGTAGACACAAACCATAACAAATGCAAATATATTTCAAACTTTTTAGAAAAGGAAAATAGCTTCAAAACTCTCACTAATGGTAACTAAAACATATACCTAAGAAAAAATGTAAGTAAACCAAAGTGAAATAGTCTAGCTTGTAACACATGAGTGAATCTAAGTGTAGGATGGAAAATATTACATAGTAAACTCTTATTTTTAAGGTAAAATGAAAGAACAGTAATGCATAAATTCTGAATGAGACTTAAGAAAAACAGAAAACACTGATGACTACAGGGAAAAATGAGGTCACTACTGAAATCATCCATTTTTTTTTTCAGTCAACTAAAGCTTATCTTATCTCAGTTTCAGTATTGACTAAAATAATGATAAAATAGTCATTATTTTTCACAATACAACTTGTTTGTCCTCAAAGAAAATGAGTTAAACATTCAGATTATTAGAAAGTTGTAATTATTTGAAATAGTTAGTATAATTTTTTATATCATAATCTCTTTAAAAGTGAATGTCTATAAAATAAATGTTTTCTATAAATTTTAAAATCCACAAATGACTTTGTAAATAATTAAAAAATTTGGTACCTGTATAAAAGATTATATTAAAATTTCTTTTTCTCCATCTTCAAAAACTAACCAGTACTTATTTCTGTGTGTGTGTAAGTTAATGTTATATTCCAACTCAATAGTCTAGTTGGACTCACATGTTTTATAAGCATATAATCCATGTTGTTTGGCAACAATTATCTTCTTACATTCCACCATTCCACCTATTTCAGAAAAAAAGGCTAAAATGATGTTTTACTCCAAAATTAATTACTATTAAAATAATATGTAGTTCTAATATTCTGATTTCCATGAAAATGTTCTATTTTCTATTTAGAGTAACAGAAATATATAATGTATCCAGTTCTTCATGACTTAACTTTACATTTTTCATTAGTCACAACATAAGCAGCTGTGTTTCTCTTTTACTAAAAGATCCTAGAAATAAATGCAGGTGTTCCTGGAGACAAATGCAAATGATATCAACTTCCTCATTTTTTAATTCACTGAGTGTTTAATTATGGAATGCTGTCTTTAGATTTTATTTATGTTAATAGTAATGCTTTACAAAATGCATTCAGAGCAAGAGTTAAAGCTTCAGAACGGTTCATGAATTATTCTTATCATCAGTCTTGTCACTGTTGACTAGTGCTCCATATGTTCGCAACTTCCCATGCTTTGCTTTATTTTTAATGTGCTTTGAATACTTGAATACTTGAATAAAATCGTGAATAAAGTTTCAAAAGTACATCATGTTTCTTCAATGTTATTGTACTTTTCTGATTGTTATAAAATCTTTTGTCTACCTTTCATTTATTTACCTAAGTTTCTTTCTATTCTACTAAAATACAATCAAAGTAAGACCAGAGTTTGTGTTTTACAGTTTGTGTTCTTAATAACAATAAAAAGGCAAAACTTTAGTGGGTGACATAAGGTACCACACAGAATAATTATGAATGAGAGTCACTCTGGAAAACAATGTATTACTGCCTCTGGCAAGGCTGTTACGCTATGAATGAGTTGAATACTTTGCTTTCTTTGATAGGAAATTGCTTCAGGCAGGTTATCCTGTCCTTGTGTGCCCCAGTGGTCTCACCTACATGGGATGCTGAGGGCATTCGCCAGAGTCCAGACGTACACCCTCCTGAACTTTGTTGTTGCTGGTGTGCGGGTGCGACCATTAAAGGTGGTTAAGCCATGACAGCATTTCCTTTGGGAATGGGACCGGGTGGCCTCATGACGGGGCCGAAGGGAAGACACAGTCCTCCCTTGTCCTTCTGCCTTCACCAGATGCTGATGCTTGATCTCAACTCTGTAGTCTCTAGAAGGATGCCGCGATATCGTTCTGTTCTTTATAATTTATCCTGTCTCGGGATCTTGTTCTCGGTACAAGTGGACCAAGATAGCACCTACCTCAGTTTTATTGTAGGAACTGCTGATTTTGCAAACAGGGAGACCAAGTTCCAGATATAAAAACATTATATAAGGCATAGGTGTGATTTTGTTTTACCAAATTAACATTAACAGTAAAGATAGTTTTTTTTTTTTTATAATAAACACCTGAATATATGCCAAAGCACTTTTCAAAGCAGCCCTTTGCATCTAGAAAACACAGAGGACAGCCACTCAGTAAAATGCAGCTGTGGACTGTGCCTCGGCCTGCTTGCTTACTGCGCCACGCTTGTGCACATGAAGACCGAGAAAGTCTCGAACTCTGGTGATGTTTGCTCCTTGCTCTGGTTATAGTCCAATTCTCCTCCCTAGGTGACCAGTTGATAGAACCAACTTAATTTTCTTTTGCTATTCATGTCAACTCTGCTCCTTCTTTTTGGTCCTCTCTCCTCCCCCTTCCAATACTCTACTTATTTAATAGCTTCCAATAAATTCGGAAGTGAATTAGTTAGCTCTAGACTAGTATAGATTAACATATTACCTGGGTAAGTTCACATTTATATTGGAATCTTTTTTTCTAAGCTACTGCTTACTTAGAACAAATTTCCCAAATGGAAAACTAAGTTTTTAATAATATTTCTGACTCTTCCAAAGATTTTGCAAGAAGTGAATCAGTTGCATAGTTTCAGGCGAGTAATACATGACAAACATCAATTTAAGCTCTGAGTTGTAAATTCCAAAGCTCAAGTTAGCTTCAAAGATTGAAAGGATGTGGGGACATAAGTACTGTAACATCATATACTCTGTAGCCTAGCAACTCAAGAAAAGCTCACTGATCATCATATGAAATGTGAGTAGGAACATTAAAATATTAGTATGAGTGTTTGGACTCTGAATTAATTTGTTGATGATAGTGAACTTAATTAGGAAGAAGCGCAATGTCATTTGCATTAACTTCTGTGGGCAGCGTGTGATTTTTTGTAAAACTGTGACATAGGCAACATTAAAGTACTCCTCTAAAATAATTTAATATGTGGCAGGCTGTGCAGGTCATTTCCACACTATAGTTGTTAAATATGTTGCTGTATCTTATTTTACCACATTAAAAAAACACGTGCAATTCTGATTTTTGTGTTTTTTATAATTTCTATACTTGAGGTTTAACATAATTTGTATCTTCCTCAAATTCATAATATGTTTTTCATATTTAAGAATTATTATGAAAAGTAGTCTACAATCTTAAACAGACTGCAAGAGGGGCTCATTTTTAAATAAATCAAAGGATCACCTTTTTAGAGCACTTGGTGCCTTAAAGCATAGTTTTAACAAATATATAGAAACCATTGGATGCTTTTTAAAGCAATAAACCACATACAAAATTTTATAGAGCATGAAGGTAAGTTGAAAATATAATTAGGATATTTACAAACCTAATGTTTGCAGCATCTTATTATAAAGATTAAAACAATAATACAATGCTCTTATATACTGACAGGTAAAAATACATCTTGAGTTTTTATTCTAAAAGTATTCACTTAACACTAATTATCATGGCTTTCAGGTTAAAGAAAAAAATAGTTTGGAAAATTTCCAGTCATTTACAATTAGCATGACTTGAAAGCCCTGGATGAGTATAAAAATTCTATAAAATAATGACTTCTGATTTTAAGTGTACATAAAATTAAAAATATATGAATGTAGTGGAATAGGAATATAGAGGATCATACAACATCCTTTAGTAACAAAAATAAGAAATTTGATTGCAAATACATAATTCTTCTTGACTAACTGGAATAATCATGTTTCTGAATACCATGACGACTCATGAAGGCAGACACTAGGGGTTAAAAGAAAACCTGAGTGGTAATCACCAATTTGGCTTCCTTTCTATTCAGTCTTCGGAAACTATTGATGCAACTGCTTGTCATAAACCAGGAGCATCTTAGAATTAGATAATAGAGAAGTTCACTGAACTGTAATAGGCATTAGGCAATAGAGCATCTCAGTACAGTACTTCCATTGGGTAAATGTCCTTTAGTTACACTGTTATTGACCCAGATTAAACATAAAATGTAATATTGATGTTTAAATGCATTTTAAATGTGTTCTACACATATTACTTGGATGAGAAGTCATTCATCCTTAGGATAAAACAATGCATTTATTCAGGGTGTTTCTAACTCATTTTAGATTAATTCTTCACTAAGCCACAATGATTTGTTAATTAAGTAACTTTATGAAGTTCAAATAATTTTACCATTTATAATTTACAAAAATGAATTATCTTTAATTCTGTTTTATATGTTACCTATAACACTACTGCCCAAAATCTAAAGAGAAGAGTAGAATCTCATTAGAATTGGCATGCCATGATAGATGATCAATGGAATCTTGTAAAACAATTTACACATGAACAGGTTTCATGGTGATACTACACTGTCGGTTTGGAAAAGAAATATAATTTAAACCACTAATGACTCAGATCCAATGGGGGAAGAGATAACAAATTGATCATTAAATGTAACATGACTTATCATGCAAAATTTGCTTTGTGTTTGAATATGCAATACCCGTTTTTGAGAACTATAAGTTATACATAGTGAAGTAGTGATACTATGTTTAGTGCTGATTAGACAAAGAAAAATTGTAGCTACTTTTACTATTTTTAGGTTTTTTTATGTAGTATAGTGGTGTAAACACAATAACAAAAGACCATAACTGAGATATTACCCAGGAAACTTCTAGAGACATTACTCTTAGCATGTAATATTATTTTGTTGATTTTCATAGACCAAGTAGAATTTAAAGGCTGAAAGGAAATTATTTCAGAGATGACTTGGAATATAAATGCTATTGGCACTATAAAATATTGTACTAGAAACTAGAGAAACAAAAAAGATAGTATTAGTTCTTCTTCAAGTAACTCCAAAACTAGGTACATAGTGTGTATAATTATAATAGACAAATAAGTTTATGTGAATAGAGCATGAAGTAATTGCTTCTGACTGTTAACAGTGTCAGGATAGTAATTATTAATGGTATTACAGTTCGCAGAAATACTGGAGAAAGTGAAGTAATAATTAATAATAGCATACAAAACTAAATAGAATGTTGTTTAAGTCAGAAGACACTCAAAATATGTATTTTAAAGTTTATAGAAGCACCAAAAACTGTACTGAAGAAGCCCAAGAAGCCCTTACCATTGACAAGTTAAGGCAGAATGATATTCAAGATATATCAAAGCAGTTTAAAAGTATTCATTATCAGCTATGAAAAGCCAATAGAGGAACGAGTCATGCTAGTTCAGGTCTTTCCTTATTATCTATGGAAAAACATTCTGGAGCAATACCTTGGTAATATACAGTTGAAATACACTACTAGAATAAAAGGTATAAAATTGATTAAAATTTTTATCATCAAATATAACAAATATGAAAATGCATTTAATAAAATACAATCAGAACAAATATAAAAATATTTAGGGAAACATGTTTCATAAGTGTATACATCAGTTATTGAGTGTGTACATACCTGTAGTAAGTAAATTTTAACTAATTGTCAGATACATCATAAGAAACATTGAATGAATTTGTTCACAAATTAAGAAAATAAATTTGAGATTCTAATGCTATTTCCACAACATTTGAGGGCATGATAAATGTATAAATGGTTGTGATATATACAATCTGATTAACAACTGTGTACCGATTTTTAAATATATTATTAGGAAAATTGAGCTTGCTTCTTGTTTAAATCAAATAAATGAAACTCACCTTACAATGGTGCTACATTAAGGTAATGATGTTCAAACTACTTTGATGTTTTTTCCAATATTTTTTAGTCTAGAAAAATACCAATGGCATACACTGTACTATCTTAACTCTTTGTAAGTACAGAATTCAGTGTGGTTAATTAAATTCATTAGTTACAAAACAATCACCACTGCCTATCTCCAGAACACTCGTCACCTTAAAATTACCTGCAAATATTTATTCATTTAACAACTTCCTATTATTTCTGCAGTGTCACTAGCCAATCACTATTGTAACTTCTGTCTGGAAGATTTTTTTTTTTTTTGAGATACCATGGATTGAACTCACGACCTCGCACTTGCAAAGCAGGCGCTTATGCCACTGAGTTAAATCCCTAGCCCTGTCTCGAAGATTTTGACTCCGCAACATGCATCATGTATATGTAGTGACATACATTTTTTCTTTTTGGGTTTGGCTTATTTCATTAACATAATGTTCTCAAATGCCAACCACGTGGGGGCATATGTCAGAATTTATTTTCATTTTTAAGTTTTAATTATATGCATATCATGTACATTCAACATTTTGTTTATCTATTCATTTATTGATGGATGTAGATAAATTTAACATGTGAACTACTGTGACTAAAGCTGCTGTGAATTTTGGTGTATAGAAAACTCTTCGAGATCTCTATCTATTCTGCGCGCATATCCTGAAGTGATCTACAGAATCATTTGCCATTCTATTTTAATGTATTGAGGAGCCACTATTCTGTTTTCCATAGTGGTTGTATCATTTTACACCCTCACTAACAGGGAGTAAAGGTTCCAATTATTTCTTAATTTTTTGATGTAGACATCTTACCAATGTCAGATGATTTTTAACCTTGTTTTTAATACATACTTTATTAATGATCAGTAATGTTGAGCATCTTTTCTTCTCTTTATTGGTTTTGTCTTTCCCTTGTACAGATGTGTCTATTTAAGTCTTTGGCTCAGTTTTGAATGGAATTGTTTGATTTTTAGTTGTTGAGCCTTAGAAATTCTATAATATTTTAAAAATTAATACCTCGTCATAAAAGTGATATGAAAGTGGGTGCTTTTTCATTCTACTTAAACCTTTTTAATGCATAGATTTTTTTAAAAAAATTGAAGACTTTTTTGTTGTTGTTTCATAGCTATTGGTGTCATACACAAAAATCATTGTCAAATTCAACGTCATTAAATTTTCATCCTGTTTTAAGAGTAATCATTCAGACATAATATACAAATCTCAGATTTTTAGATATTTTATTGATTCTGAGTTAATTTTTATGTATGATATTAGGTAAAGGTACCATGTAATTTTTTCAAATTAAAGTATGCAGTTTTGCTACCACTATTTTTGATAAAACTTTCTTCCTCATTGTTTGACTACATAAGTAAGTGTGTATTTTGGGATGCTCTGCTTCATTCCATCAGTTTATGTTTATTTTTATTTCACTACCACACTTTTTAAAGTACTATAATTTTATAATATGTTTTGAAATAAGTATATAGGATTTCTCAAACTTTGCTCCTTCTCAATATTCTTGGCTATTCATTTTTAGATGAATATTTAAAAATTTGTACAAAATTTGTTATAGGGACATTTATAGGCATTATATTGAGTCTGTAAATCACTTTGGGGATAATTAACATTTTCATGATATTAAGTGTTTCAATCAATTGAGACAGGATGCCTTTGTATTTACTTATGATTTAGTTTATGTTAGCAATGCTTTGTAGTTTTCTCTCAATCTATCTTCCACCACCAAATTCTTTCCTTTTCCTTAAGGAAGCTTTTTGATTTAACGTATTACTGTGTTTCTTATCCATATCCTCCTCCTTTTTGTTCTTATTTTATTTGTTGTTGTTCTTGTTGTCATTGCTGTTGTACCTTCAGATTTTGGAGTCAAATTCAAAAATTTATAGTGAGAGCCCAGAAATGTATTTTTTTCTCCTAGATTTTCTTTTTACAAATGTTACAATTTTACATGTATCTTTAAATCAGTGTATCTTAGATGATGTAAGTGCCCAAATTCATTCTTCTGGACATGAAGATATGATTTTTTCAATGCCCTTTTATGACAGATAAGCTCTATTCTCAACCTGATTCTCTTCAGAGCACATGCATCATTAATAAAGCACATTTCTAAATGTGTCTGGGTAAGTCATGGTGGCTGTTTTGGGAAATATATTTGAACTCTGGCCCTTTTCTTTCTGTAATTGTTCCTCTAATCTGCTGCTTGGCTGCCGTGAACTAAGAAACTTTGTGGTACCTTGCTCCTGCACCATGATGGACCTGGCTTGGAGGCAGCTGACCATAGACTGACTACTTAAACCATGAGCCAAATTAAACCTTTCATTCATATTTTACAGGTGTCCAATATTTTGTGCAGCAAAAAGAAATTTGACTCATACCATAGGTTGGTACCAGAATGGGCTGATTTCATTGACTGTACTTGTGGCATATGACTTCATTCTTCTGTACATGAAGATATAATTTTCTCAATACCCTTTTATGGCAGATAAGCTCTATTTTCAACCTGATCCTCTGCAGAGCACATACATCATTAATAAAGCATATTTCTGGATGTGTCTGGGTAAGTCACATCCAGAATGTTGTTCTGAAATCTTTGGAACTAGTTTATAGGAGGTGTTTAGAAAGGATTAATAAGGCACATTAGGAAAGCTCTAGAATGCTGGAAGCAGAAATTGGCTGACAATTCTAACTGGAGCTCAGAAGAGCAGAATGTTGATAGAAATGCAAACAATAAAGGCCAGTTTCATGAAGATTTCATTGAAAATGACAGATATGACAGAAAATAACAGATAAGCTAGTTGTTTAACTAGAAGTCATATGTGTTCTACTCTTGACACTTTTTTTTTCATTATTTTTCCTATGTCCTGAGACTTAGTAGTCAGATGAGTTTAAGGGTAGTGGAGTAATTTATTGGTGAAGAAAATTTCAGGGGAGCCTAAGATTACAATTCTTGCATAAGTACCTCTAGTTGCAGATGTACAGTGAAAATTGGGAGCTGAAAGTAGAAGTATTTCAAAAACAGAAGTATTTGAAAATCTTAAATTGTGGCATTAAAATATTTGTGGGTAAAGTTAGCACCAAATGTTCTGTGACTAAAAGGCATTAATATATTTAAAAAGAAACCAAGAACTTAAAAATTGCACAAGAAGAAAGATACCCTGAAGGCATCTCAGGAACAAGAAAGACCCCATCCATCACAAATTGATGTGGCAAAAGGCTACATACTTCATTAGAAAAGAGTTCTCCTGTGTCCATGATTGGAAAAGGATTGATGCCCTGTGATTGTGATTCACCATACCAGCTTTCCATGTACAGGACTCACAATCCACCACAACAGTGCTCAAAAGGAAAGTGACTAATGTTGAAACTAGTGACAGATTTTAGAATCATCCATATAAATTTAATTACAGGTATGAAGAGTGTAATAGCTATGGTTTATGGACTTCCACATGCATTTCAAAGGAATGCATCACAGGCCAAGTTTTACACTGAGAGGGTGGTATGGGGAGCTGTCATAGAAGAATCAAAGGTAAGTGGAAACATGGAAACTCCAAGGAGTCAGAGATGCCATGACTGCAGAGTGTCTGCCAATGGATGACTCAGGTAGTGAGCAATCCCAGACCAAGCAAGAGAGCATGCGTACTGCAACTAGCAAGGGCATAGGGCTGGAGTCAACCATACATTTTGAAACTTATATCTCATATACCTTGGATGCCAGACATGGAACTAGAGAAGTTAGCATTTGTCCTTCTGGGATTCAGGCTGACTTTGATCTGATATCTTTCTATCCTGGTATTCATCCTTTTGAACTGAGATTGTACCCTTGTATATTGGAATTATGTAACTTGCTTTTTGATTTATCAGGCTTTGCTTTGTGTCTCAGAGACTCTAAAGTTGTGCTTTTATGCAATTTTAGAGCTCTTGAGACTTGAGTAAAGTCATTAGTACATTTAATTTTTTTTATACTGGAAATCGAACTCATGACCTTATGCTAGCCAGGCAGGCATGTACTCCACTGAGCTAAATCCCTGGCCCCATTAGTACATTTAAAATTTAATGTGGGATAGTTATATATATCAGAATCTAGAACTTATGTTTATTTAGAGATTTAATGTGGTTTGAGGGGATGCGTTTGAGTGTCATGTTAATCAGAAGTGGAATATAGCAATTAAGTTGGATTGCCAATTTGATTTTTTTCAGAGGCTCTATGGGGTTAACACAGCTCACTTCTTGGTAGGTTATAGAGGTGTGACCTTGGATACCTTTGAACCTTCCTCTCTGAGCCATGAGCTGAACAGTGTTGCTTTGCCACCCCTTTTCCTCAGTCCAATTGTAGATAGAATCCTCTGAAATGTGAGTCAAACCAAACCTCTCCTCATCAAGTTGTGTGTGTTGGCTATTTTGCTCAACAAGAGGAAAGCTAACAAATACATCCTTTAAAAGAAACTTTCCTTTTTTCAGTGTGTATTTTTGGTACTATTCTTAATTATTTGCTCATTGCTAAGCATAATACACCAGTTAAGGGAGAAAAGGTTTACTTAGTTCACTGTTTATGGACGTTTCAGTCCATTATCAACTGGTTCCAAGGCAGGGTGTATTTGCAGAGGGGGATCCCAGAGGAGAAATAGTTCATGGTGGTGGAAGACAGAGAAAGCAAGCGAAGGAGGGAAATATATAGTATGTAGAATTAGCATAGCTGAAGCCCCCATCCCCTTAATCCCTATGTCATGTACTCTAGATTCAGCCACCTCTGAATAAGCCCTATGACTGCAAGAGGTTTAAGTGGGTGAGCTATCTAGACACAAACCATGACAGTACTTTCATATCAAGCTTATGGACTATGTGAACCATACGTAATGTGAGAGGATTCATTATTAGCAATGGACTGATAATAGTCTCTTGATTTTGATGGTTGTGTTATAGTCTTCTAAGAGAATTTCTTCTTAGTAGCAATAAGAAACACACAAAAAAATATTAAAGATAACAGGACGTAATGTCAACAACTGTTTTTTTGTTTGTTTGTTTGTTTGTTTTGTACCCAGAATCTAACACAGGTCCTCTTACTTGCCAAGCTTCATTGCCAGCCCTGCAAATTTTTTTCAGTGATTCATGTAAAGAAAATTCATTGTGATTGCAAATTTTTTGTAGTTAAAATGTATCTGCAAAATGTTATATATATATATTTATATTCAATTATATTCATAGGTAATGATTAAAATGAAAATTTCTCATGAGAGTAGCAAAAGTAAAGTCAGTGTAATTTAAATTATCGTGAAGTTTAGAGCTTGCTGTTAATGAGATAACTGATTAGGTTTTCAGGACAAGCACATCCAAGTAAAGGGAAAACAGTTAAGATTCAAGAAATATTTAATCTATACATGAAATAATAAAGTGTCGGATGGAAACAGAATAGTATCTATAATTTCATGAGAATGAATAGATATCAACAGCATCTTACATAGTAGTTAGGAGCAAGAATAAAAAATGCAAGTGAAAGTGAAGAAGCAACACTCCATGCAGACAAGCACAATGAAAATAGGCCTGATTACTTTTGTTTCCTACATGAGTAGGAGGAAATGCTGCAGCATGAAATACTGGAATGGCAAAGAGTAAAATAAATGTTTTGAGAAATGGATTAATAGGACCAGGGATTTAGCTCAATGGCAGAAGCACC